>SNQJ01S0002668.1:30922-42083 GCA_010110895.2 Picea sitchensis
CTTTATTACATGGAAATATATTATTCTACCTGCGTGAGGGGTTAGGGAGGTTAGGTCCCTAACATGTCCTCCCCCTTAAAAACAACCTTTTCCTCAAGGCTTGAGATGAGGAAATTGTTGCAGAATGGTAGTTGGTTCCCAAGTGGCATCTGTTGTAGTTGTATCTTGCCACTAGACTAAAACTTCCTTGATGGTGCGTTGACGCAGACGATGCTCACGCTGGTCCAAAACTACTTGTGGTTGCAACCATATGGAGCCTTGTTCATCAAACTCGGGAAGGTTGGTTTGAGTTTGGGACTTAGTTCCAATCACCTTCTTTAAGAAGGAGACATGAAAAACAATATGGAGCTTAGAATAGTTGGGAAAAACTAACTAATAGGCCACCTGTTCCACATGCTTGAGAACAGTATAAGGACTATAAAATTGGGGTGCAAGTTTCTAAAAACGGTCAGCCTTGAGGGAAGTTTTCTTATAAGGTTGCAGTTGAAGAAAAAATTGGTCTCCTTTAGCAAATTGACGTTCAGAGTGACCTTGATTTGCCTGTTGCTTCATGCGATTCTGGGCCATGACCAAATTATCTTTAAGGGTACAAATAATATCCTCTCGAATTGTAAGCATTTGGTCAACCTCCTGGACCTTCAAGACAACTAACATGTATGAGAGAACTGAAGGTGGATTTTTCCCATATACTTCTTAAAAAGAATTCATGCGGGTAGTTGTATGATAATAAGTGTTGTACCACTATTCAACTAATGGTAACCATTGAGCCCATTGGTTTTTCCTTTCTAATGCAAAACACCTCAAATATATTTCCAAACACTTGTTGACAAATTCATTTTGACCATAAGTCTGGGGATGATAAGTTGTGTCGAGATGCAATTGGGTGCCCTGTGACCTGAAACGTTCTTGCCAAAAAATGCTGGTGAAAGTGGGGTCTTGATAAGAAACAATATAATGAGGCATGCCATGAAGCTTGAAGACCTGATCCATGAAAAGTTGAGCCACAATGGAGGTGGTAAATTGGTTTTGAAGAGAGCAGAAATGAGCATACTTGGAAAGACGATCAACGACCACCATGATGACTGATTTATTTCCCGATTTAGGTAAGTCCACAATAAAATCCATAGAGATATCCCTCCAAAGAGAAGGTGTAATCGAAAGAGGTTGTAGTGTTTGAGGAGCTTTGACTGTTTCTCCTTTGTTGCATTGAAAAACATCACATTTTTCCACAAAATTGTGAACGTCCTATTTCATACCATCCCCCCAAAAAAGAACGTTTAACCCGGTCATAGGTTTTGGTAAACCCTGAGTGCCCAGCTGTGGGTGTAGCATGAATCTCATAAAGTACTATGGATTTAAGTTGTGACTGTTTACTTAAATACAAACAACCTTTGTAGAGAACCTCATAATTGTGCCAAGAGTACCCTAGGGAAACTGGAGAATTGGCCAGCAATTGTTGGATCAGATGTGAAATTTTGGGATCTTGTAGCCATTCCTAGAGAACAGCTTGGAGTCAATCTAGTACAATGAAGGAGAGGGAATAAAGGGATCCTTCATCTTCATATTTTCTTGAAAGTGCATCAACAACCACATTGTATTTTCCTTTCTTGTAAATGATCTCATAATCATATCCAAAGAGCCTAGTCACCCATTTTTGTTGCTCCAAGGAGGAAGGGCGTTGTTCCATAAAATTCTAGAGGCTTTGATGATCTGTCTTAATTTGGAAGTGCTTCCCCAATAGATAAGGGCACCAAAGATCCACTGCATGTAGAATAGGCACCATTTCCTTCTCATAGATTGATTGGCCCAAATGTCACTCTGACAATTGTTTGTTGGTAAAGGCCAAAGGTCGACCATCTTGCATAAGGACTCCTCCAATACCTCTCCCTGAAGCATCACATTCCAGGACAAAGGTCTTTGTGAAATCAGGAAGGGCCATGACTCAAGTGGTGCACATGGCCACCTTCAAGGTTTGAAAGGCATGATTAGCTGTGGGAGTCCAAGTGAAATAATTATTTTTAAGGAGAGAAGCGAGAGGTGCCACAATCTTTCCACAATTCTTAACAAACTTGTGTAATAGCTTGTTAAACCCAAAAATCCACACAAGATTTTGAGAGTCTTCGGGCGAGGCCAATCTTGCATAGATTCAATATTTTTAGGATCCACCTTGACACCTACCTTGCCAACAATATGACCTGAGTACTCGACTTTTGAGGCACCAAAAGCACATTTAGATTGTTTGAGGAAAATTTGGTGCCGAGAGAGTAGATGTAGAACTCGATCCACATGGGAAAGATGGGATGTCCAATTTTTACTATAGATGAGGATATCATCAAAGAAAACTAAGACAAAATGATGGAGAAAAGGATGAAAGACATGATTCGTGAGGCTTTGGAAAGTGGAGGGAGCATTACACAATACAAAGGGCATGAACAAAAAATCATAGTGTCCCTCATGACTTAAAAATGCAGTGTTAGGAATGTTTTCCTCATTCATATGTATTTGGTGGTAGCCAGAATGAATATCAAGTTTAGTAAAGAACTAGGTACCACTTAATTCATCCAAGAGGTCATCAATGACAGGAATGGGAAATTTTTGTTTGACGGTGAGTTTGTTGACTACATGGAATTCAGGGTACATGCACCAAGAGAATTATGTATTAAGGACCATGACCATAGGAGAAGAGTAGGGGCTCGTAATAGGACGGATAACACTTGCGGTGAGAAATTATTGAACAATTTTCTCAATTTCATTTTTTTTGGAAAAGGGATGACGACAGGGACGGACATTGGAAAGAAGGTTGTCGGGGACAAGGGGAATGGGATGATCATGAAAATAACGGGAAGGAGGAAGTCCCTGGAAACTGGAAAAAACAACTTGATGTTTGGAGAGGATGGATTGGAGGGCCTACGGAAAAGAGGGTGTCTTAGTGGCGTGAATGGCATGGAGTTGTGCAATAATGCCAGAATGAACTTTTTTGAGGAGATTTTCCATGTGATGGGAATTGATTGTATCTGGGGAAACGATGTTGATGCCTTGGAACTTATAATGTTGTCCCTCTTGGTTGAATTGAATAGTTATTTCCTTAAAATCCATGAGAATGGGACCCATAGTCCTTATCCATTCTGCACCCAACACAATGTCACAACCACCCATGTCGATAGAAAACATATGAGATTTCATGTGGTAATGACCAATTTGGAGACGCACGTTTTCACAATGCTCCCCCACATTTCATGGACCTGCCATTGGCAATCATGATTTGAAAATTATTGGTAGCACGAGTATAGAAATTAGTTTCTTGGGAAATGCGATGATGAATACAATTATGGGTTCTTCCATTGTCAACAAGGATGATGACCTTCCTATGATTAATTTAACCAATTAGCTCGAGGGTTTGCGACGCAGACCCCCTACCTATGCCTCGGCAGGGTCCACTGACCTCCCGGTCTAAGGATCGTTCTTCAACTCTTGATGAGCCAAAATGGCTCTTTAGTTCCCTGCTGGAACCTTCAACGAACAAATCCACAGGTCGAAATGTGAACTCATCCCACACGAACAACACCAGGCATGAGCTCCCTCCACATGAACACAACCCTATGACCACAATCCTACACAATAGGTGCATCATGTTTCGCGATGTTAAGGCTTTTCATTGCAAGACACACGACTCCTCCAAGTCCAGAAACCCAACTAGGGGCCTAGCAAGTGCTAGCCCTATCTCCTATGCACACGATGTGACCTTCCTTTAGGAATTGGGTCCCAAATCCCAAATATTTCGGGACTTCATGATTCACAAAGTCAAAATACTTCTCACCTCAGATCTCCCGATCCCCAAAATTTCGAAATGACGATACCTTAGATCGACAATCCACAACCTGCCTCGATCCAACGACCGAGATCCTCTCGCGATTTCGGCTATCGCGAGTCCTTAAAAATTTTACCTGTTAACTCCTTTGAGTCATGAGTTAGCGAAACAATGATTGTTTGCCACACGTCCCTTCCGATGGATGGTTCTGATGACTTCACAAATTCTCCTTTCACGATTTTTCTCCTCTCCTCCTTGCAAATCTCACGATGTTCGATTTCACGAACACCCGCATCTGCTGCCACCTGTCTCTGATGATGGACGGCTCCGATACTTTCGGGATTTCATGACTCTTGACTTCTTGTCACGATGTTCTCCACACTCGTGAATTCTGAAATGTCGAAATTCGAAGTGCTATATCAACGACTCCTGTTGATCCAGATCAAACAATTGTTAGTCTACGTGCTTCCAGATATGACGATCCATATCTATTCTTCCAAGCGCTCGTTCCTCATATGTCTGGACGTGGATTCAATGGTCCAGGTCTTCCCTTTGCAGATGATATAATGAAATTTGCTTCTCCTCCTCCTAAGCTTTGGCTTTATTCCCCATATTGGAAGATTTTTCTAAGTGTCGAAGGTCTCGACCTTCATTTTTTTCCTCCTGCGAACCCTGAAAACTTTGGGTCTCACCTGCATTCTGGAAACGTTGTCCCTCCTAAGCTTCTCAACCTTTATTTGTTTCTAAGGTGCTCAACCCTTCTCTGCATCTTCTTCAAAAGAATTATGGTGCTCCTCCTGGTACACTTTGCGCTCGACCTATTGAGTTTTGGAACTTGAAACAAGTTCACTCTATGCGCACTCCTTGTGCTTTGACTAGCCTCCTGATGGTTGTATTTCAACACTTTTCTGAGTGTTGACCTAGTGAAATCCTTGCACAGGTCTTCCTCCTCCTTGAACTTCAACTGCTCAGACCTCAAAGGTCTTTGTCCTTTTCTCTCCTTGAAGGGATATAACTTCCCTCTAGCAACTTATGCTCAAGCACTCCTTGTTGATCCTACAGAGTGTTCAGTAACTCTGTGAGTGTCTTCCCCTGGACACTTCTCTTCTTCCCCTTAACTCAAAACATATTTCTTCTCATGCACTCTTTTCACTCGCTCGATGCCCACCTGGCAGAGCTCTACAAAATCCTTAGTAATTTTGTCTTCTCTCTCTCTCTTTGTCCTTCCCTGCACAACATTACCTCCAAGGTGTTCAACAACCTTGAGGCTTCTCTCTTGAGTTAATGCTTCCTTTGGTGCGCCCTCCTGGGACGTCTTTGTATGAATTCCACATAACTCAGATGTGCACTCTTGCACTGGCTTACAGAGTCCTCAACACTCTGTCATGCAACCCCTTGCATGAAGCCACAAAGAACCTAGACCGAAATCAACAACTCACAGATAGAAAATTCTATCTATCCCTGCAGATGGCACCTACCATACATCTACAACATAAAAATGAACACATAGATGTCATTCATGAAATGCATGGAAACACACAAAGAATCTTGTGCATGAAAAACTGCTCTTTGTATTAATATGAATTTGCAATTACAATATGGGTAAGCTCAGACTTCTACAGAGTCTTGGCTCTATTCTCTTCTCTCCTATATTTTCTAATATGTTCTAGCCTATTCAATCTAGATACAAATATCTTTTTACAAAAGGGGGCTCCTCGAGATCTTCCCTCCATCTCACCTACTCTCATTAATTTACATTGAATTGCATTCAATGGTTGTCTAGTCCGAATCAGATCTAGATCTCAGTCTATCAACCTTTTAAGGTGACCCTATCTACTACATGCACAAAGGCATCTGTGTGGCTCTTCGGCCTTACAATAGTTATTATATTTCGAATTTTGAAAATGAGAGGGTTGGAGCCTCTCCCTTCATTGAATGCACACTTTGATGTGTTGTCTAGCTGGCGCGTTGCTGGGTTGGAGCGATGCTCCTGCATCAGTTTGGAAAGCAAAGAACCCAGTGAGAGAATTCGTGGAAATGACCGGTTCAACTTCGGTAGGGTTGGAGGGTGGGGTCATGTGAGTGGGTTCAAGTGACTCGGCCATAAGTGGGGCCTCGACATCATCTTCTGAAACATCCTCGGAGATGGCCATAAAAATATTTTGTTCCTTACACTTGTGCCCAGGAAAATATTTTTCATCACAATTATAGCAAAGGCCTTTGAATTGGCGTTCAACCATTTCTTCCCTAGTCAATTTCTAGATCCTTAGTAGAGTTGAAGGAGGAGTGGGAGTGACTGGTTTAGGGCGAGGAATAAAGGAGGGTTTTTTGGTTTTGAGAAGAGACAACTTGTTGTACTTCCTTAGATATTTTAGTAGCTTCCACCCAAATCTGAGGCTGAGCCACGAGGACATGGGAACGGATCTCATCCTTGAGGCCACTGATAAAACATTCTTGGAAAAAAACATCAGACATTCCCTCTGTATGGAAAGCCAATAACTCAAAAGCGGCTAGAAATTCTTCCACTGTGCCATATTGTTTCAACTTTTTCAAACGACCTAAATGGTTGGTGTCAGTCTCATAGCGTTCATAAAGCTCTGCCACAAATTGTGTCCAAGCCACATACCCTTGGTGGGCATTTTTTCTTCATTGCCACCATTTCCAACGTTCTTGATCTAGATGGAGAACACCATACCAAAGTTTGGAAAATGCATCTGTAATTCCATAAAAAGAGAATCAATGTTCCATTTGAGTTACCCATCCAGTGGGATCTGAGCCATCAAATTTGTTCACATCCACACGTGGAAGGCGTAGGTCATGCTGAAAGTGATGGGGCTGAAAAGTTAGGGAATTAGAGGAAGTTTCACCTTTGAAGTGCAGAGGTGGGTCAAAGGAGGGAAGATCTGCATGGATATTCATCTTGGCATGGATCATCCTACTGAAGGATGCAAGTTGGGTAGCTAGGTCATGTTTGATGGTTCCCATTTTGGCGTCTATGGAGGAATGCATGTTTTTATTGATGGTGGAAAAATTGGCGTCTATGGAGGAATGCATATTTTTATAGATGGTGGAAAAATTGGCACTAAGCTGCCTCACTTCCTGTTGGGTCTCTGTGAAATTAGAGGACAAGGAATTGAAGTGAGCTTCCAAGTCTTGGCTACAGGTGTGGGCCATGATGAAGAGGGAAAATGAAAAGGGACGGATGAGACCACATATAAAATGGGTTATGGGTGAAGTGTATCATGACGATTAGGGAGACGAGAGGAATCCAATGGGGTAAGGCCCAAATAAGGGTGTTGGAAGGGGGTTAGGTCCATGGATTTTTTGTTTTGTTGAAAAATGATAGGTATGACTGTGATAAGGGAGAAGAGAGGAATCCAATGGGATAGGGCTCAAATAATGGTGCTAACAAGAGCTATACTCCGATCTGAAGAATACTGTAGTGTTGAAATTCCCAAATTCTTAACAGGAAGAGATGTGTAGTAATTTCGCAACCCAAATGCAAGAGGCACAATTGCGCGAAAATATATCTTGTCTGTTATGTTTTTTGTTTTCGTCCCAAGGGTTAGGGTATCTAGGGTGTCTATAGACAAGGGTTTTCCCTGTGCTATAGCTCTCTGATATACATGTGGGGTCCAACAGTCGTACTCAACCCAATATCTCAGGGAACCAACTAAGGAGGCTAGACCGTGCCCTTAGTCGTACAACCCGACTACCTAGGTACTAGAGAGAATCTTCTCGAGTGTTGTTCTCGGTGGCACTATAATAGTCAGGTGACCGATCAGTTTATCTATGGAGGGCTTCAAGAGATCTAGGTTGATCCATATACATGTGTTATCTGATGTGCTACCACTCGAAGGGGTACCAATAGGGGTTACAAGGGTGGCCAACAAATCTGCGCTTGAGTACCACTTGTATTTCATGCGTTTATGACTCCCCGACTACAGGTTTATGCGCGTTATGAAAAATCTTTTTAGCTTTAAGACGACGAAATACATCTCTACCCTGAAAAAAAATTAACCCATAATTTGTTTTCCAAGGAAAGTGCTCTGATACCACTTGTAGTATTCAAGATATAAAATAATATGCAAAACATAAATATTTTAGCTAGAAATGGCAGAACACAATGATATAACCCGAACAATACCACAATAATACTAGAATAAAACTAGAAAGAGAACCTTGATTAATGATAGAAATGTTCGCTTGCCTCTTTGAGGGGGAAACCTCCAGCAGAGCAGAGCTCTATTACAGTAATATCCAAGACAAAACTTCGCATACCCTCTACTCCTATTTATACTAAATATGTCTATCCAAAAGAACAATCTAGAGGAAGATCCTTCTAGAAGCAGAAGATTCTATTAGGTATTCTTACATTTGAATTATTCTTCCTTATTGATAGGCCTTATTAATATTGGCCTTTATTACATGGAAATATATTATTCTACCTAAGTGAGGGGTTAGGGAGGTTAGGTCCCTAACAGAAAGATTGCAGATGGAAATTCGGGTTACTATTTAAGCCCTAAACTAAATTATTTCAAAGGGGGGTTAATTTGTATGCTTAGTTAGTGGAGCCTTTTAACCTTAAAGGTACTAGGTCTCCTCACATGTGAGCAAGTTTAATTTTAAATGAGCCTTAAATTTGTGATTATTTCAACCTTAATTACTGTAAAATCCTACTTTATGCAAATAAAAAGTGTTTTCCTAAATTAGAAACTATTGTTGCAACTTTGAAATTTCTATGAAACTCATAAATATGTTGAAATTAAATGAATGTGATAGATAAAATATGCATTAACAAATCCAAGAATAACAATACCTAAGTTAGAAAATTTCATTCATGGTAGTAAAATTAACTAAATGATGAATTTAAATGTGTCAATAGAGTAAACAATGCATACAAACAAATTTAACATGGCTATACATTATATACAATGTTGATCTGAAACATATATGTGCATCATAATGAAAGAAAATGCATGAAATAAACAAGATTTAAAGGTAAAAGTCGGAACTATATGTAAACTACACAAAGAATTAACAAGTATGCATGGGAATATAATTTTATTTATGAAAACAAATGTCCAAATAGTCAAATGATAACTCAGTAGGGAAAACAACCAATTCAACTCCACACAAATGGGATGTTTACGAAACCATATGCCACTTGCAATCAACAAAAATCATAATGGGAGAAGCCTTAAACAATGGAGAATTTGTTCAGAGGGTTCAACACAAGTTGTTACAAAGGAATCTACATTCATGGTTGAGTTATCCTCAGAGATTAGACAAAAATAGGTAATCCATGAAAGAAAACAAACAAATATACTTTCAAAAGAGAGTAAACTTATTTTCACCCTAATGTTGAGCCTCAATTGTAAGTCATCTTGATGTTGTAAGATTTATGTTAGGCCACTAGAAACTAAAATAACATGAACCTTGCCATGTAGAAGCATATAAAAAACATACCTACTCTTTTCTCATTGTCATGTTCAAGTCTTCCTCCCCTCCTTTTATTGAGGGATAAGATGGAAAATGAATTAGAGTTACAATTTCCCTTGAGTTTCCTCAATAAATTAATTTCTAAGCAATTTAATTTAGTCTTTTGGGATCACTGGAATTTGGAAAGTCTTATTGGTTAATTAGAGTCGAGGTCCTAGGAAAACTAAGGGTTCACCAACTCTAATAGTGTGTATAATTATTTTAAATATCACCTTTCTTATGCAAATATTTTAATCGTACATCTGTTTGAAACTTATTTAAAACATTTTTATAAAAAAAATATTGCTAGGAACTCATAATTTCATTATTTTATTTTCAATCCAACATAAATACAACTAGGAAATACATACATACATATATGAAACTTGTCAATTGTCATTTTTCATAGTTCAAGATATATTAGTGTTACATTCTCATGAATCATCCAATTCTCACCATTAAATACATACAAAATTCATTCCAAAAATAATAGGCACTCAATGATCCTTATTCTCACGAACACTGACAAAATCAACTATGTTCAAGTAAACCATACCCTTGTCTTGGGTAGGGAAGATGATCCACTTAGGAATTTCATTGAGTGGCTTGATTGCAATTCTCTCTTAAATAGTTGGAAGTGTCAAAATGAGTTGCCTTTCAACAAACTGATTGTTTTTAATTTCCTATTAATGCTAAGACCTCTTGTGTAATATTTATTTTAAACATGCATAGGCAACCATCATGTACACGTATATGTATGGATTTATACTGACTGTGTGTGTGGTGAAGGAAATTATGTGGAGTGAGCCCTAAGGAGGACAAAACATTGCTAGCATGACTCAATCCACAATGAAAAAATCTAAACTATCATGCTGCTCCAAAACCAAGCAATATCCAATATTCATCTCAAAGTATTGGCAACATTCTACACACACATATCCTTGGAATACCCTTAGTATATTAAAAATCTTGACCAAATACATGGAATCATACTATGATACTCACTCAACAAACATCATACAAAACCTTGTTGTGATATCAAAAGGAGGCCTATAATGTCAAATTTAGCATACAATTCTATCAATAGACGTCCCTTTAATTTAGGACAACACATCGAATGGGGTAGCTAGGCCTATAAGAACTCAAAAAGTGATCAACTTTCAACAAGTAGGCTATGGAATTTATCTTCCATCCATATGTATATATAAAAATGCATAAGCAATGTGCATGCATCAACTCCTTTTAAACCATTTTGGAAAAAAAACTATATTCACCCACATTTATTCTGAGTGAAATCATTTGAGCAAGCCATTCATATAAAACTAGGCATGCAAGAGTGCATTTACTCTTCCAATATGAGGTGTTGTGCACTTCCAACAAGTTCCACATGCATACATCTAAAAACCAATAAGAGAAAACTTGTGTGTGCATCTCAATCTTCAAGAAGTAATAACTACAACTTCAATCCAACCATTCACAACAAAGCACTATACAATCATCCACACCCACTTGCACAAGCGTTGGATTTTCATTATGGTTATATTCATCAATGCATGTATAGTATACATGTCGTTCAACGCTTGTTAAATACTACTTTCATATTCAAATCACATAACCAATTGCTTGAAATTTTCTTATAATCTCATTGTGCAAGTATGGATTTTTCTCATGGAGGGAATTCATATTAAATGTTCTTATATGCAAGCATTTGCATCTAAGAGTTAGTAAACCATGGTAGAAGGCATGCCCATAATTATCATTTTATGTTTATAAAATAACATGAAAAACCATGCATGAAGCTACTTCCAGAACATTCCAAGAATGTACATATACTCATAAATCTATATGGGTATATACAAGCCAAAACAAAAT
>SNQJ01S0002668.1:43155-65836 GCA_010110895.2 Picea sitchensis
AAAATAGAGCCTCCATTACTAAGGGGCAAGGAAATATACAACATAACCTCTCATTCAATTATCAGAGCTCATACTCTAAGTAGGAGTGAGGTCGAATGCTAGGGTAAGTGTCATTTTGGAGAGAGATATCAATTTAGCATCATTGGACTGGAATTAAGGGCTAATAACTCTCACATAAAACCATGCAATGTAATGACATTTACTCCAAAATTAGGTATGATGTATGGAAAGATATGGAGGGCCTTAATTTCACACATGTCAATGTAACTATTATTTCCCAACCAACTAAACTCAACCATAAAAATATTTTCCCATTGCATGAAATATATCATTGAGTATTTTCCCATTCAATGAACAATTATCTCAAGATTTTTCCCAATGCATGAATCGCTACGTTGTGAAAATGCCAATTCCATCGCAACTTGAAATCAATGATGTATGTTCTAGCCTGAGACTATATTCAACCCATCTATATTTGCATTGTTCCATGTGTATTGGCCTTGAGAGAAACCTAATATGTGGAGTCTAATCTCAATGGGACTTTTTCATAACCATAAGGATGTAATGATATTATGTTATCAACAATTTTGAACTTTGCAATGTAGAGTAGGCATTAGGAATTGCCATGTTTTTATATTTGCACGCTAACTTTTTCTACAAGTAACAATATATGTGGAGAAAATACCAATTATCATGATATCCATAACAAACATAGCCAACAACTAGGTGATCATTAGTGTTTATCGACTTATACTTGCATATGTTTCTTGCAGTGGACCTATAACAACATGAACCATCAACATAGTTGTATAACCATCACAACATCATTATCATATGAAAGTGGAGATAACTAAAACTATCAAGAGCAGAGCCTGATGATGAACCAAGTTGTAACAAAGTCATCAACTTTACTGTAATGAACCCAATGCTTAATTTATCAAAACAAAACAGAAGTACACACCATGTACAAAATGTGAGCATGGAGAACAACTCCAAGATAGATAAGTTACACAATAAATCCTATTCACACTTACACATGAGGCCCCTTTACTATTAGTCTAACCCTATTACATATATATTTACACATTATATGTACATTGAGGCCCATATATGTCCCCCCTTGTGGTCATATAATATACATTTATAACTATATATGCTCCCCTTGGGTCATAACATAGTACCCTCCTTCAAAAAGATTTTTCCTCAAAGCTTTACAATTAAAGGATTCACATGTGATGAAACAAAGTAATATGATTTTCTTATGTTCCTGCTTTCTTCCTTCCAATGATGATGATCCATCCATCCAAAATCAATTATTTTCGGTCGTAATCCTTGGTGTTTGGTTGTTTCATAATTTTTTTTCCCTTGATTCCATGTATCATTGTTGAAGCTTCTCCAATTTGTATTAGATGTCGGTATATGATAATATCTTGTTGAATAGTGGTTTTGTGATGCCTTTTTCCATGCATATTGACAATTATTCCATCTTCTTCTTTGATAATGTTGATATTGATCTTCTTGTCTTCCTTGAAATATTTCTTGTTAATGAGGGTGTCTATATGGTTTCACATTTCATGGTTTTTCTTCACTCAACACATGCTTTTCATCTATCTTATTTTCAGAGACAATGACATCCTCGACCATATTTGTTTTGTCTTTGATTACTCTAGCCTTGGAGAAAATACCATCATATTTGACATGTTCATCCTCTAGATGGAGTTCAACTTCTTCAAGTATATTTTGTTGACCTTCTTGAATCTTGTCTTATTTCTCCTTTTGAAGCTGCAATGTGACCCCATCTATCAAATTCAAACATCCTTCTTCAATTCTAGATTGCATTTCTGATTTTACCTCATTAGTATTTAGGGATTCCTCAACCTTCTTGCAAATTTCCTCTTCAAGTCTTTTGGTAGATTCTTCATTCAATATCCTTCTTTCTTCTTGATTTTGACAATTCATTTTTTCTTCCTTCAATCTCTTAACCTCATCCAATAATTTTTTATTAAGATTTCGTAATCTACATATCCCTTCCTCTTTATTTTTCAAATCTTCCCTTGAATCATCATTTTCCTACTTTTCCTTGCTACTCTTTTCTTGTTTTAGGTTCTTAACCTCCTTAATGAGTGATTCATTAAGGGATTGCAACTAGGCAAATTCATCATCTTTCTTACTAATATATTTTCTTAGTTATTCATTCTCCTTTTGCAATTTGGAGACTTTTGTTTTTTCTTCTTTTAACTCATCCTGAATTGTATACATTGCCTCCAATTTTGTATTCTTAATCCATTTATCTGAGAAGAGTTTCCAAATTCTTTCCATGTGAGGTTCCATTTATTATCATCCATACTTATCCACCACTTTGGAGCTTCATAAAATATAAATACACTTTCTCTGCCAAGTATTTATATCTATTCTTTACAACCCTCGACCATTCCATAGCACATTGATTTTTTTTTCTTTATCTTCATCTCCATAAAAAATGGGGTATTTCCATTGATTCTTAACTGAGGTCTAACCACAATCCTCAATGCCCAATGTCAATATATTAAGGATAATGATATCAAATAGTTATAATACTTTCTCCCATATACTATTTTAGGTTTCCCCTCTTGATAGTTTTGAATCACCTCAACCATACATTTCAATCAAAATTTATGATACTTTAAAGTAGACATACCTTTGAAGCGTAATTGGGAATTTTTTCTGCTTGAATGACCTTCAACCGATGTAATTTGAATTTTCATTATGAGTCTAAAATTTCTGCATGTAGTAGTATTAAATGTCTTCTCTGCAATTCCATAGATGCGATGCAAAGTGGGTGTATGCAAATGAAAGTTGCTAATTAACTTTCCCAAAACTGCTGCAATTTTGTCCTATTTTGGATAGCTAAACTTTCTGGAAATACTAGCCAAATATTTGATATCTAATTTTTGAAACCTAGCAGAGAAAAAATACTAGGTTATAATGTTTCCAATTCAATTGTTTCTTGAATTTGGATCAATACATGAATAATTTATGATTGTTTTTCTCAGGACACTTGTTTGAGACTAGTTACGGGACTAATAAAATATATCTCCCAAAGTATCTCCGAAAATAAAATGAACCGGAAGTTGAAATATTTACCACAAATACCTTACTAAATTATGTAAATACTCTCTAGAGTTCAGGGTCTGAAAAAAATTATAGAAAAGTTTTTATAGAGAAAATTCCAAGATTACTTGATTGAGGATGAAAAAACCCCTAGGATGCGATTCTTTGATACAAATGTAATAAGACAATGTTGGAAATATATATGGCTATAGAGATGGCCTTGACCCGGTCCCGCGGTTGTCATTGATGTGATAGGTTGGATTATAGAACCACTACCGAGAATCTCTTTGGAATGATGCTTAATCAGGTTGGTTATGGAACGCCTGTGGCCGAAACCACGGATCGCAGTAATCTTTGAAGCAATTTTGGAACCAGTGAAGATCACGGATCTTTGGAACCTGAATCTGGAAACTGGAATCTTGTGAAATACGAATCTTGGAACACGAGTCTTTGAATACGGATCATGCGAAACAATCTTTGACACAAATCTTTGAAACATAGATGCGAAACAATCATAGAAGCGGAAGTTGGAACGAGAGATCATGATCTGGAACCTGCGGATCTGGAGCCAGGATCTTTCGGAACCTAAATCTGGAACCTAGGTGAGACACAGGTGATGGAGACACAAATCACGGAATAGAAATTGGAACATGAATCTTTGGAATGCGGATCTTTGCGAAACACAAAATCTTTGGGAACTACGGTGTTGGAACCACAATCTTTGGAACACAAATGGTGGAACATAGAAGCCGGATGGTCGGAATCACCCGGATGCTTAAAACACGGATCACGAAACGATCTTGCAGAAAAACGCGGAAGCTCGAACTTATCTTTGAAACCACTGATGTAACAGTAGAGCACGAGTAATGTTACGTATGTTGATACAGTACAGAAGCTCACAGTGTTGCATGATGGCAGCATGCGTAGAGGAGGCAGCGTCTGAAGAGCGAGTTCAGAGAAATGGCGGGGAGAATGTTGTCACAGCGAAGAAAAAGAATGAAAAGCTACCGGATTTAGGTTAGAAATGAACTTTGATCTAAAAATATAGTAGCGATTAAGGCGGGAGAATTGCGGTGCATGATAACGGAATCATTAGGAGGAAGTACAAATAGCAGTGAAAGGAAATCCTTGGAGAATCTTGCTTCGAAAAGCATAAGAAAGAATGGAAGAAAGAAATAGGTTAAGGTTGAAAGCATAAAGGAAAACGTAATGGTGAATATATATAATGCGTTGGAACAGAGATGAGTTGGGTTGTTGTTGAAAATGAGAGAGAGAGACCTCTGCAGGTGAGAAAAGGAAGACGAGAATCAGCGTGACAGGAGAAGAAGGCGAGAATGGGTTCTGTGAGAGGGGCGGTGAAAGCCGGTGATGGGTCGGATCTGATTGAAGAATCACGAGTAGATCAGCAAAAGGGTAAGCAAGCTATATCCGAATGAACAAGTTGATTTGAGCAATATTTATTTTGTAGAGAGAATAAAGATTGGTAGGGTGGTGCAAGGCGGTATGTCTCTTTCTGCGCAAAGTGGGTGCTTGTAAGAAGAATCACGAAGGTTGGTGCACTTCCCCTGGAGTTAGTCTTGAAGGAAAAAAGAAATTGGTGCCTTCCCTTGATGCGGTGTTGGGATTACGTGATTGAATTGCTCTGCCGGTTAGTGTAACTGATGAGAGGTTGCCAACCTCCATAGGTTAGTGCTCATAAAAGAGATATGAACCTCCAGCGATTGGAGCTTGTAACATCTTAAGAAACCGAGGTTTTCCGGTTGGGTTTCCTCTTGAAAATACGCGCCATCATACTTGTGAGTGAATCGCACGTATTGGTGATTGCTTTGTCTTTATGTTATGCCTTTGTGGTTATAACTCTACGAATTTCCACCGGTAAAGACTCAGCGCCCACTAAGATTAATGATTTAGAAGTTAAAGAAATAGTTAACAATCTACACCAACTGATTCACCCCTGAGTTAGTTCCTACTGCCATGTGATTGGTATGAGGAAGCGGGTTCCTTTGGTATAAGGTAGATCTGCCCGATTGAAATCATGACTAGTCATGATAGTTCAACCAACGAGGCACCCATTTTTATTGGCACAAATTTTGCCTTAAGGTAAGAATGAGAACATACTTAATGTCTAAAGGGCGAGATGTTTGGGAAGCAGGGATATACAAAACCAGCATTGTTTTTACGTATTCTAAAGATGAAAAACTAGAGTTCACCTTTGATGCAAAAGCTATGATACTTTATTCTAGGTAATTACATTTGAAGATGAGGAGTCCATTCCATCCATTCCATCCATTCCATTCCATTCCATCCATCCATCCATCCTAACCCCATCATCCTCCATCCATCCATCCGCTCCTTCCATCCACTCCATCCATTCCTCTGTTCCGTCCATTCCTCCGTCCATTCCATCCTTCCTTCCTTCCTCCTCCATCCTCCTTCCATCCGTCCATCCTTCCTTCCATCCATCCATTCCGTCCATCCTTCCTTTCCTCCATTTCCATTCCATTCCTTCCTTCCTCCATTCCTCTTCCTTCCATCCATCCATCCGTCACTCCATCCATTCCTCCATTATCCATCCATCCATCCATCCATCCTTCCACCTCCATCCATCCATCCATCCATTCCATTGCCTTCCGTCCATCCTTCCGTCCATCCTCCATCCATCCATTTCCCATCCATCCTCCATCCTTCCTTCCGTCCATTCCATCCATCCATCCATTCCAGATCATCCGTCCAAATGTCGAAAGGCACTCTGTCTTATATGGTTTTGTTGGTCTTGAAATCAAAATTTTCAGGCGATGGCATATTCCGGATCATGATTGGGCAAATTGTAGATGGAGAAAGAGCGCAGTGGAGTGCCATTCTTCTTGGGTGGTCGTTGGTAGCATGAAGTATGAGGAAACAAATCTATCTATATGGCTTTGTCTACCTCTGAGCGAGAATACATTCTGAGTACCACATGTTGTACTCAGGTAATATGAATGATACAAGCTCTTGGGACTTGAAGGTAACATATAGAGAACCCATTCCTCTTCCTTTGTGATAATACTAGTACCATTAGTGTTTCCAAGAATCCAGTTCTTCATTCCAAGACAAAGCATATACCTGCAGTATCTGTTTCTTAAAATCCAGGTTACCCGATAAAGTGAATTACGGTTAGCGATTACATTTCCTCCACGGAGAAGATTGCTGGTCTATTTACCAAACCATTACCCAAAGACGGAGTTTGGGCCACCTCATACAAAAGATGGGTGTCCTACCCTTCTCTAACTAATCTATGCACTTTGTCAGGGGGAGTGTGTGATTAACAGATCGCTTGAAGAAACATTTTGGTCTTTATATCGGTAGTGAATATATGAGTGTAGTTGTGTGTTAAGTTTGGTCATGAAGCAGCCAGATGGACATTTTATAAGTGTTCTTGAAGTAATTAGAAGGGCTTAGTATAGATGAAGTTGATTAGAGGCCCTGATCCAAGAGGATCTTGCTTTCCATGAGGCTTTGATTCTTGAACATGGTAAAATAAAACAGCGAAAATACATAGAGATGGGAATAGACCCCTTTTCTGGTATTAGTTGAGTGCATGAAATTAGGGGGAGCTTGAGAGGAAGCGATTTAACCTTGCCCTTGATGTCCAGAAAGGGGGAGAAATGAAAAGACATATTGCCATGTCGATGCCAAAGGGGAGATTGTTGAAGTATGGCTATAATGAGAGATGTGTAGACAGTCCCGATTGTCATTGATAGCAATCGGTTGGTTATAGTGCCTGTGAGATCTTTGGAATTGATGATGCTTGTCGGTTGGTTATGGAGCAACAGCGGTGAAACACAGATGAAGAAACACAATGTTGAAATAGAGATGGAACACAGAAGCTGAATCCCACAGAATCGCGGAACCTGCAGATCTTTGGAGCATGGAATCTTTGAAACACAAATGATGGAACACAGAGATGATGGAACACAAGTCACTTTGGAACAAGAATCTGAAACATAGATCTTTGAAACAAAATGATGGAAACATAGATCGCGAGAAATACCGATCTTGAAGCGAGGAGGCGGAACACAATTTGAATCCGCAGTCTTGGAACACGGTCTTTGAACATGAGATCTCGAAACACAATCACTGGAACACAAGTGTTGGAACCTGAAGTGTTGGAACACTGCATGTTGGAACCCGATAGAAGGCGGAACCGCAGTCTGGGAGCGGAATCTTTGAAACACAAATCTTTGGAACGGTGATGGAACACAAATCTTCGGAACATAGAATTCCGGAACCGCGGATCTGGAGCGGATGTTGAAACACCAGTCTTGAAACTACATGATGTTGAAGCGAGGAGAGGAGGAAACAGGAACTTATCATTGATCTTGCGCCTTGGTGGCGACACGGTAATGTTACATATCTTTTGGGAAACAGTAAGTGAAACGATGTTATGATGTGGCATCGCGTGAGCATCACGAGCAGATTCGAAGAAATGGGGGAGAATGTTGTCGAAAAGTAGAAGAAAGAATGAAAAGCCTTACGGTTGGAGTTGAAAAGCGGAAGGACTTTTGGATCCCTAAAAATAGGTATACGGTTAAGACGAGGAGGAACCACCAGCGTTACATGATGTAGCATCGCATTAGAGGCATGCAAGGAAACGGTTGAAGAAAATGGGAGAATCTTTGGCAGCGAAGAAAGAATGGAAGAAAGGGAAAACTGCAGTTGGAGTTGAAGCGCCGCAAGAAAACCTCGCATGTGGTGAATCTATATAATCTTGGCTGGAGCAGAGATAGGTTAGGTTGTTTTGAGAGAGAGAGAGCTCTGAATGAGAGAAAAGGAAGAGGAGAATCTAAGCAACACAGAAGAAGCTGAGAATGAAAGAACACTTGAGAGGACGGTGAAATGAGGAAGCGTAGAATCGAGAGCGGTGAAAAATTTACAAGTAAAGAATGAACAAAAAGGGTAAGCAAACTATATCAGAGAATGAACAAGTTGGTTGAGCAATATTTATTTTGTAAAATAAGGGTGGTAGGAGTGGTGCCCCAGGGGAGACATATGTGTCTCTTTCTGCACCAGTGGGTGCTTAGCCAGAATCACGAAGGGTTAGTGCCTTCACTGGAGTTAGTCTTTGAAAGGAAAAAGGAAATTGATTCTTCCACCCGGTGGAGTCTTCCGGGATTTTATTAAGGAGTTGGTGCTCTTATCCGGTTAGGTCTTGCGGCAATGGAAGGTTGGCAGCCTCATGAGTTGAGGAGGATGCTCATAAAAGATGAGATGTAGCAAAGTTGGAGCAGCAACATCTTAAGAAGGCGAGGTTTTCCTGGATTTGGGTTTCCTCTTGAAAAATTTGTGTCTCATACTTTTGAGTGAATGTTGTGTGTGATTGCTATTTTTTATGTTATCTTTTTTGTGGTTATAACTCTGAATTTCGCAGTAAAGACTCGCGCCCGCCTGAATTAATGAGTGGTCGAAGTTAAAGAAAGAAATAGTTAACTCCAAATCTACCTTGGCTGATTCCGCCCCTCTCGATTCAGTTTCATGCACAGCTAACCTTGATGCTTAATTTTATCGAAGCATGAAAATAGAGTACCGTGTACAAAATGGCAATTAATCAGACACAACTCCAATATATCTAAATTTTGTATCTCCTTAAAGAATAGGGGAACCCCTCAAATTAACCAAATACCTTTTTACATCACATTTCACATATCCCTCAATAATGAATACATGATATCTATATATACATATTCACACTTTGCACATGAGATTGCCTTATTAGATGATCTGTACATATATATTTATACATTGTATGTACATTTAACCCCATATGTGTCCCCCTTGGGGTCATATCATATACATTATCCATATATGATTCCCTTGGGGTCGCCTTTACTAACATAATGCACTGGGGGTATTTCTGTAACAACCCTACGAGGGTCATTTGTCCATTAAAGATTGGTTGTTTAAGAAAATTTTCATTAGGAATAGGGATCGTTTCAAAGCCTAGAGATTGATCTTATGTTGACCAAATTTTGGGTCAACACCATGTATTGATGTGCCTCATTAAACTAATAATAGAAGTACACACCATGTACAAAATGTGAGTGTGGAGCACAACTCCAATATATATAAATTACACAATATCTCCTTAAAGAATAGGGGAACCCCCTCCAAATAACCAAATACCTTTTTACATCACATTTCACATATCCCTCAATAATGAATACATGATATCTATATATACATATTCACACTTGCACATGAGGCCCCTTTACTATTAGGCCAATCCTATTACATATATATTTACACATTATATGTACAATTAGGCCCATATGTGTCCCCCCTTGGGGTCATATCATATACATTTATCCCTATATATGATTCCCTTGGGTCATAACCTTTACTAACATAATGCACACTAGGGGGGTGACCCTATAACAACCTACAAGGAGTCATTTGTCATTAAGGTGGTTGTTTAAAAGAAAATTTTCATTAGGAATAGGGCTCGTTTCAAAGCCTAGAGATTGATCTTATGTTGACCAAATTTTGGGTCAACACCATGTATTGATGTGCCTCATTAAACTAATTGACTACATCATCCCTATGTCTGAAAGTTAACCACTTATTATCCCATCAATACCACCTCAATACTTTGCCTTGTAGAGTTCCCTTGAATGTCATCCACTGAGTCAATAAGTTGGTTTATTTCTAATTCTCCTAATTGGTATTAAGGGTGAACTTATGATCGTTCGTGCTTTGGATATCCTAAAAAGTAGGCAAATTTGATATATTGGGTCAACAATTATCTTTGTATTATTTTTCTTCTTTTCCTTTAGTATAGGTCTTTGTATAAATATATATACAACATCTGAATACATTATATTATTTACTTTAGAGTCTATAATCTTCTTTTGGTTGGTTGGATTTACTCAATCACACATTGGAAAAGTTGTTTTCCTTGTCTATATGTTCCTTTTTGGAGTTGAACACATGATTAGAATCAGTCTCCCTGACTAGAATCCATTCAAACATCCCCTTCACAATATCCAAGGATACCTTCAACTCTATTTCATCCTAGCTCTAGTTTTCCTTAGCCTTCCCAAGGTTTGAATCGAGTCAAATCATCATACCATGTTTTTGGGGGCTTACCCACAAAACATCTTCTGTAGTTAGCTAGTAGTGTGATCTTTTTCTTGAGGGTGGGGGTGAAGATGTGAAATTGTAAAAAATGCACATCTTCACCTCCACCCTCCAACTAACCAAATAAACAATCAATTCTTTGCACAATGACAACCAATTCCCTAGTCAAAATAGAATCATTGAAGCGAGACTCTCTACCAAGGGTATTCTTTCATGATTTGTGAATTGTTGAAGATATTTTTGGATAAAAAATGTATTCGTGGTTTTCAAACCTATGTGCTAGTTTCATTTTGTCAATGACACATTTGTTATTTGGCCTCATGGCCAAGTTGGCTTAACTTCTTTCTTCGATCATCTTAACAACCTCCCCCTCTACATCCAATTCACCATGCAAACTGAAAAAGACAACTCTATCCCCTTATTAGAAGTCCTCATCTCTTGCCTTCCCGATGGCTCCATCTCCCACCAAGTCTATGGGAAGAAAACTCACACTGATAGATACCTCAATTCCATCTCCCACCATAATTGTCTTGAACTTATTTATTCTTAAGGACATTTTGAAATTGCAGACAAAGTTTTTATCCAGAAAAATCTTCAGCTTTTTGACTAATTGTGGAAACTTACATACTTTGACCTGTAAATTATTTATATATGTTTATAGATAAGGAAATTTTAAAATAGTTTTTGGAACATGCATCTATCTCGTCTTTGTTAATATCCAATATATCTCTTGGCCACACTCCTCGAGAAATGAGAAATACCCTCTTATAGTCGTCCCTGCAATTGAAGGGTGAGCCAAACATAGCTGAATTTTTTGCAAGAATGGCGAGGTTGGGGATTGAAATAGACTGCAACCTAAAAATGATAAAACAATACTATACCTTTTCTCCAACCAATTTGACTTAACATTGAAAACTAATACTAACAAAGTATGCATACCATACACCATCTAGACATAAATATGCAATAAATTGTTTTCGTAAGCTCACATGGAAGGTGCTATGTTCCCAAGAGAATTAAATCAATACTAATAAAATCAATCATGAGATATATAGCTGAACATACCATCACTATGATCAATCACGATGACCATTCTTCACTACCATAAGAGACACCAATGTTTATAATGGGAAACAACCAAATAATGGCTAGAAACCCCACTATGAAAACATAAGAGTAGTATTCCTTCAAAGATCAATGACAAAGAGGCCAATATAGAAATCTACAACACCCCCTTATGTATGATTTTTTCCTTCATACTCTTGGTTATTTTGTACCTTGTGTAGGTTATTAGGAGATGATGTTTTGGACTTATTATCCCCTTGTTGTTTTCTTCAATTGATGATTGATTATTGAGATTTATGTGGTTTCTTAGTTATGATGAACCCTTTTCATTAATAATATGGTTAAGTATATGTATTACTTTTGAGAATTTATGTTACAAGTTGATGACATATAGAAGCATTACATTTGATGTTCTTTCTTATGATTATGATGTTGTTTAATTCATGATGATTAAGATGATGTTGCATATGTATTAGTATTATTAGAAAACTTAATCTATTGTAGGTGGAAACATTGATAAATAGGTGGGGAATCACATCCAAGGGAAAGGGGATCATATTGAATGAGGATGAACACCTTATCCCAGTGCATAGAAAGCCTTGGGAAAGGGAAATTACTTGAAAAAATCCCACTAAAGTTAACTAGGGTAAAAAGAACAAGGGGAATGTGTTGTGGTTTAATTTTACCCACTTCTTGACCATTGTAATTTCACTCATAATTCTAATTTCTCCCCACATGAGATCTAGTAGGGGGAAGGGAAGCTCGAAACCCAATCTTAGAAGAGTTGTTACACATGAGAGGGATTAGAAAATAGCTACCTACCTTGAGAAGAAGGTTGGCCTAGGAGGAGATGTTAAGAAATTATGTTTGATTAAGAAATAAATGTTGCGATATTGGGGAGTAGATTGATTGATTCTCTATCCTAGTCTGGGTGGATTTATGAGGTTGGGATTATACTTCACCAATTAGGGGCACTAATTCTCATTTGTGCCTAGCACTTGTTATTTCAAGACCTTCAGACACCACTACCAAGTATGTTTCTTAACCAATTGGGGGCATGCATTAGGGGCTTTGAGTGGTTGTAAGATCCCTATACACCAATCCATGAGGAGTTTTGGGGAGTGTTGTAAGATCAAGAACCTCTCCACCACACTATGGTTGATTAGTGGGATGTATGATACTTGGATGTTCTCTATGAGATTAAGTGAGCTATATATTGAGTGCTCTGTGCTTACCTATTCCTCACCTCATTGAGCTTGAGCCTTGCTTGAGGAGTAGTACCTGGTTCATGTGATTACATTGGTTAGGTGGAAAATTGACCCTTCGGTGTGATTTTCATTTGGTTGGTGTTTTGGTCATGTAATATTGGTTTGGTCAAGTGGTTGGTCTAGGACAAAGAAAGTGAACCATAGGTACTTATGTGTTTTATTTAGGTTGCTATTGTTATTGTGTTGAGAGTTACTTGATTACTAATATGAATGTAATATTAGTAGTGAAAAAAGGTCTTGCTAGTTGTATTTCCTTGTTGTTATAGAGATTCATTAGATTAGAAATTAACTTGATTAGTTTGGCCTTAGAAGAATAAAAAATTGTGTATACGTTTAATTATGTAACACCCTCCTAGGAAAGAGGGTTATTAAAATGTGGTATTAGAGCTAGAGAAAATTTTAGGGGCTAAATTTTTCCCATGGGATAATTTTGCATGTTTATTTTTTCTTCCAAAAAACAATTTGCCATTTTTCATTTTTTTGTAAAATGATTCACCCAGATTCTATAGGATAAACATATTTTATTCTAAAAAATACCAAAAATATTCTAGAAACTATATTAAATCCTTAGAAACTCGAATAATTTTACAATTTTTTCGCCAGACATTTTATGGTTGACATTTTAAGAATCAATAAGATTCCAAAGTTTCTACACTTTAAGATAAGTATGGATCCTTAAAAATTTCCTTGAATAGAGCCTATTTTCCCACAACTAGATGCCTTTGGAAGAAGTGATAACCTTGTTGGATTATGGAATAGATATGGGAACCCCTTGACCCTAAGTGGGTTACACCCAAAGAAGGGTCCTCAATAATAAATAAATAAATTTATTACTTATTTGATTTATTAGTTTAGTTAATTTTTCTTCTTTACTCCTTTGTTTCTCTATGCTTTCTTTTGATATTTTCTTCTCTTTTTTTAATGTTTTTCTTCTCTTGTTCTTCTATAGTTATATGATTTCCATTACTCTTTAACATGTTCATCATACACTTGACCTAGCCACATTGTAGTTTTAATTCTATGATTAATTTCCCCGTCATTGCAAGTACATTAATAGACCTATTGTGTGTGTAATGAAGCATACCTACATTTTCCCTTTTCTTAATAGACCTATTTGTTTTTCTTCTTATTTTTTTTAGAACATGTAAATACTTCAATGACTAGATGTGCCGCTGATAGGTGTAATCAATCAATAAGCATTACAATTACTTCTAGTGTTATTTCTCAAAGCATCGTTGTTGTCTTATTTTGCTAAGTATTGTAGACATAAGAACATAACAGACTAAAAGACCTGATACATAAACCCCGACCTTCACCCTAGCATAATTTCCCTTATAATATTAATTATAGATCTAGAGCTATTTCCTTTTGCCAATAAATCTTAATGAGAAGAAACCATAACCATACGAAATAATTTTTTTACCTCTACCTCTATTACTTTGTTCATTTATGTACCTTTTATTGTGACTTTACCTGATTGTTCCCTACCTTCATCTCTTAGTGTATCAATCATTATACATAAAGCATAATTGATTTCAATACATAAATATAATAATGCTTAATTATGCATGGAACCAAACATTAAAATTATTTTGTGAAAAAATTGATCAAGTAAATAATTGTTGATTGTCTTCTTTTCCATAAAACTCAACTACTAATTAATTTCTTAATTAGTATCTTTTTTTCATAAAAATATCTTTACATCAAACACTACTCAATAGATTTTTCATTAAATCCATTAATAAAGGCATGGAACCTAGATTAAAAACTACTATAATTCATTCATGATATACTTCTCTATTTTTTTGGTGGAATAGTTTTCATTTAAGGATTGTTTCCTTTTTTAAATTCAAGAAAAGGGAAATACACATAAACTAGCATTTACACTCTGTATTAGAAACAAAAAGAAAAAGGAAGTATGCATAGAGTATAGTCATCCTTGCAAGAAAGTTTAACCTTGAGTTCAATTGAGACTTGGAAAAAGAAAACCCATAATCAATACATAAGTAACCCTCAACCCTGAAGCTCATACCCTAGTTGCGAGGAGAAATAAATATGAACCCAAGACCCATGATAGTCCATTATTGCATCTAGGAGGAGAAAATGACTCACATTCCTTTCCAAGGTTAACCCTATCCTCAGACCCAATACCTAGAAGTTGCCTATGCTCTTTGGACATGCCTTCAATTCAATATAAAAATCCCATAGAAAAGTCATGCTTTATACATAAAACCTAGCCTCGAGGAACACAAGGGGAAAAAACTTATAAAAGGTCTAAAGAACACCCAAAAATTCCATAAATATTTCTCTCATAATGGGAACTTACCTTAGTAATGCCAAGAACATAACGAGAATTTCCAAGTGGTACACAACACAAATTTTCCATTAACCTTGCTATATCAACTGACACCTTAGGTTCCAAGTATCGTCATGGATCAAACACAATCCCCATCAGAGTAATCACCTTGTGTGCCTCACCCCTCATCATGTGCTTATGCATTTCCATCTCCATAGCATATGGCATATGCATTAGTCACGTTGCTTTTGTTATGGATTGTACTGCAAGATTTCCCATCTTTCATTTCATATGTATGTGTTTGTTTTGAGTTGTCGCATATATATATATATATATATAATTGTTGTTTTAATACATTGTAATATGTGATATATACATTGTATTTTGGCATATTCTATATCTTGTAACTTATAATATGGTCTGTTGTAATTTGCGGTAATATGTATATGTAGACATTGTTGTAATATATAATAAGCTATTTTAATTAGTAACGTACATGTTTGTGTGTGCACGGGTGGGTGGTTTTTGTAATATGGTGTTGGTGCTGATATATGATATAGTAATGACCTAATGATTCAACAAAACCATGCATACCAAATTGCATAAAAAAACATTAAATGTAAACAACGTTGTAGTGCATTTTTCCTCTACTTCTAAGAATTTTGATCATTTTAATATTGTGTTACCTCTGCACCATAACGAAATTTTATGATTTTTGGTGAATTTAAATTAGATATTAATGATGTTTGTGTCCTTAAGATATTTTTTTTCCTTTTCCAAATGTGTAATGTAATTTTAGATTAGAATTGCGAAATTCATTAATCTTAGATCAAATGTTCCATTCACTAAAGTGAAAGTAAAGTTTCATGCTCTTTCCATTAGTTATATCATTATATTTTTCCACACTTCGTTATACTAACTTGTCTACATAACATAAATGCATTATCTATGTTAGGGAACACAAAATTCCCGAGGATATCCTTTTATATTGGTTCAAGTGTAAGGTTCACATATCCCTGATGGGATCTCAAGGAATACAC
Organism: Picea sitchensis; assembly: GCA_010110895.2. Lineage (NCBI taxonomy): Eukaryota > Viridiplantae > Streptophyta > Pinopsida > Pinales > Pinaceae > Picea > Picea sitchensis. The sequence continues at coordinate 59,028 of SNQJ01S0002668.1, forward strand.
ATATTTAAGGATTGGGTAGTGGTTGAGTGATAAGGAGATTATGCCCCGGTAGATAAGTTGATTTTTGGAAGTATAAGGAGCTAATTTAAGATTTTCAATAACTATATCACATTTTGTTAGACTATAATTTGGTGAACTATCGGAGGTGCCCCTACATCCCCTTTGTGTGTAATACATGTTAATAAATGAAATCCCATCTCGACATCACTAGAAAGTACAAAAACCCTAGGAAAAGTACATCTAGTTGTGATATATATAGATTTTCCTTGCACCCACACCCAAGACATGGATCGATTTTTGGTGACTAATAGACCCTTGTGTTATTACCACATGGATTTTATTGTGTATGGCCACCTCTAGTTCACAAACCTGGACTATGAGTAGGGGAACTACTTGAGGTCATATTACCATCAATGATCATAAGAACCATGGAGAGTCGGCCTAAAAAGTACAAAGTTTAAAAGAGCCAAGTAGATGTGCAGTTCTCCCACCTCCAAGAGATTAAGGGGATGCTAGGCTCCTTGGGATCCAAGAAGCAAAATAAGGAAAAAACAATCAACGGAGGATCACAATTAGAAAGATTCCCTAAAATGTTGAAGGAAACAAAAGGCTCCCACTTTAAATGGAATTATTAGAATGGGAAATAAGGTTGAGTCCTGATTGGTGAATAACAAAATACACTTTATGCTATATTATTTCAACCCTTTAGAAAAGACTAAGTTTTCCAGTAACCAACTAACAAATGATGCAAAATTATGGTGGGACCATCTCAAGAAGAAGATAAAAGTGTACAAGGAACATCTAGATTGGAACCAATTCATGAATTTTTTTCAATAAAAGTACCTAGGAGAGATGTACTGCCATGAGAAGGAAGGTGAATACTACTCTTTAAAGAAAAGCAACATGATGGAAGAAGAATATGAGTGCAATTTTGTGGAACTAGAAAAATATGCACTTGGACTTGGTGAAGAGTCCCAAGTCAGGAAGTTCATTAGAGGAGTTAGGGACCATATCAGAGATAGGGTCAAGACATAATTTATTTGATACATGTGATGCAGAGGACTAGATTGTGTGGAGATAAGATGCAACAAATGAAAGAGCTAAGTTGTATACTTAATTAGATAATCATTCACTAAAAGATGTGGGGTTGAAAGTATGATTACTGAAACTTCAACCCAACACCACCAGTAGAACCTAAGAAAGAAGATAGAGCACAAAGAAACATACGACCCATGATCCAGGATCTTTTCGTGAGGTGACTTATTAAAGAATTGTATTAATGAGAATAAACTAAAGTACACCATAAAGAAGGAAAATCTCAAAAGGAAAGATACATAAGCATCGAATATGAACACAAAAAATTGATAATGGAGTTCGTCCCTGGTGGACTACATCTCTGGGTCCTGCTCTCAAATGGGTAGGTCTTTTTATTAACTCCGCAAAAGAATTGGGAAAAATACATAAGTATACCTCATTCTGGAGTTATGCTACATAGTCTTTACTCAGATAAGAAAACTAACATCACCACTACATTCGCGGCATCGAATTACCTCAAAATGACTCTCTCCATGCCTCAATCCGAGTCTGGCACTTTCAGGCCCAAGAGACACCACTGCCTTGGTTTTCGTTCCCTGCCTCTGCAATAATTAACTAGGAAAATCTTGAACTGCATGCCCTCTCTTGAAAGCCGTGCAAAAATCCATGCGGGCGCGACTTGTTTCTCCTCCGTCCCTTCAAACACTGGCAGAAGCCCCCTTCTTATACAAAAATCTGGGTGGTGTAGCATTGATGAGTCTGTTGGTGGAGTGGTTAGCGAAGGCTAAGTTAAGTCGTTTATTGGCGGAGGTCCCGGGTCAAATCCCATGGACCTCCCATTTTTAACATATGGTTGCAACAGATTTGGCGTTAATTCCACCAAGATAGCAGAGATCCTGGAGGAGGTTTGGTGGTTGGTTAGTTCGGTGGAGATGCTATATTTAGCGGGTGGCGGTTGGAATATGTAGCGATGAATATGGAGGGTATGCCATATGTGGCGGTGGAAATGGTTGCATGGATTAGCATAGAACCAAGGGTTGGGCCGAAGGCCTAGCCCCTTTCCTTTTCCGCCCACATAAAACATTAAACTTAAATAATATTTGCGTCATATTATAAACAAGAACTATATCATGGTATGTTGGCTAGTGCAGAGGTTGTAAGTCCTTTGGGCTAGGAAGTTATGGGTTCAACTCTTGTGGAGTCATAAAAAAAAATTCACATGCCAACCACTAGAGAGGTGCCACATGGAAGCCTACGACTAGGCCACGTGGCACTATAACATTTGCCCAATAAAATGACACTTGTCACAATCTAATTTGCCCACGTGTCTGCCATCAAACCTGTACACAATTTCCACATCATCCCATGCAAACTCAACTCTCTTCCACGTTAGTTGTATGGATGTTCCACGTGTCACCCTTTCCATGGTGCCACGTGTCACCTTGACCTTTTGACTTTTTGACCAAGTTTGACCTGAACTTTGATCGCTTATATCTTTCGATCTGTAACTCTGTTTAACGAGCCGTTTGCACCGTTAGAAATCTTGCAACATTCTCTTCGTGACCATGCCATTTTAACTGAGTTTTTGGAAATTTATTTTTTTTCCCTTTCTCTATTTACTAAAGCCATTATGAGCATTCTAAGTTTCCTATATGAGTTATGAGTTGTTCTTATCCTTCTCTGGATCCTTTTTGGATCACGCCTTCCCACTGAGATATTTTTGGACCACCAAAATATTTCATCAATAAACCAGTAAGTGAGGGAAGAGTCCCCTCACTTTGTCCTTCTCAATCCACTTTGCCTTGCTTGGATGTGTTCCCTTTAAGCCTACTCAAAGATAATCAACATCACCATTGCGTGAAGTCCTCGTCCTTCTGTCCAGGACGATATCTTCTTGTAACTCATCCAAGTACTCAGGTCCAAAATCATCAACTTAAGCTATTGAAACTTCCTCATCCTGATCCATGATCATGGGAGGCTCAAAAAGTTTCAAGCTCTCTACGTTCACAACAGTGTAAATCTACATATAAGGTGGAAGATCTAAACAAAAATCATTAGTTCCACTTTTCTCCAAGATAATGAAGGGTCCATATCGGATGGGCTTGAGTTTCTTGCCTTCACCCTTCAATCATTCCTTGCTGATATGAAGCCATACCCGGTCTCCAACCTAGAACTGATGATCAACCTTGTGATTGTCATGTCGAGCTTTGTAATATGATTGACTCTTCTCCAACTGTTCCCCGACTTCCTGGTGTATCTATTGAATCCTCTGGATGAACTTGCGGGCCCTGTCCTCTATTCGTTCTTCATTCACATCGACATCTCTCCCATACATCAAGGCCAAAGGAACTTTTGGTAGGTACCCAAAACACATCTCAAAAGGTGAACTCTGAGTGGATGAATGTAAAGCTCGATTATAAGCATGTTGTTCATAGAGTATCTATTCATCCCATAACTTACGATGCTTGTTGCAGTAGCCTCGAAGAAAAATCACCATTGTTTTGTTTACCACCTCTGTCTGTCCATCGGTTTGTGGATGAAAATAAGTGCTCCTCTTCAATTTGGTGTCCATCATTCTCCACAAGCTAGTCCAAAAATCCCCAAGGAATCGAGTATCTCGATCTAATAAGATGGACGTGGGTAACCCAAAGTTAACCCAAACATACTGAAAGAAGATATTAGCAGTCTCCTCAACAGTGATCTACTTTTTACATGGCATCAAGATACACATCTTGCTGAAGCTATCCACTACAACATACAAATAATCATGACCCCCTTTTGTCATTGGTAAACCCCCTACAAAATCCATGGAAATTATTTCCCATGGATGGGATGGAACAGGAAGTGGTGAGTATAGCCTCAATTTTCTATTAGTGGGCTTACAAATAGAACACATCACACACCCCTTTACATATTTAGTTACAATTGATTTCATTTGAGGCCAATAACAAAACCTCTGCAAATGAGTCATAGTTTTTCCTACCCCAAAATACCCAAACACAAAAGAAGTGTGAGTTTCTCGTATTACATGGACTCGTTCACTTGTAGGAATACATAGCTTCCCAATATGATAGGGTAATTTTCCCTGTAGACAATAGTTCTCTACCTGTGCACCATGGGTTAGCTTCTCATATACTTCTTTAAAATCATCATTGATGGCATATTGTTCTATATAGCTATCATGAGATAAAGAATTATTCCTCAAAATAATAGAAGAAACAATAGGAGGTCTAGAAATCATATCGGCTACCTTGTTACTTGTACCCTTCTTACACTTGATTACCAAATGAAATTGTTGTAGAAAACCCATCCATCTGTAGTGTCGATATTGTTACAGTTTGGTTTGTGCTTGAAGATACTGTAGGGGTTGGTGATCTGTATGTATGATGGTTTCCTTCCATAACAAGTAGTGCTTCCATTTATTTATGCTTTGAACTAATGCATACAACTCTTTATCGTATGTAGGATAGTTAAAAAAAACTTGGTTAAAAGTCTCATAGTGGTAATAGATAGGCTTACAATATTGCATCAATACTGCACCCATAGCGTCTCCACTGGCATCTGTATCGATCTCAAAATTCTATTGAAGAGTCGATGGTGCTAATACTAGTGTGGTATTGATCTTCCCCTTCAAAGTGTCAAAATATTTTTGTTTCTTTCCTTCCCACTGAAAAAGTGTTCTTCACATTGGTTAAGGCATGCAAAGGGTCTTTTATAAAGGAGAAGTTGGGAATGAATCTCCTCCAGTACCGAACTGCACCTAAGAATCTCTGGATCTCGGTTACAATTTTTGGCTCAGACCAATTTACAATTACTTCAATTTTGGAAAGATCAATCTTCAATTGTCCTCCTCCCATGATATGACCTAAGTATATAAGTGAAATATTGCCAAATTCACATTTAGACATTTTCACATAAAACTTTTCGCTTTGCAAAGTATCCAATACCTCCTTTGCATCCCTTACATGTTCATCCCAAGTCCCACTAAAAACAAGAATTTCGTCTAAATATACAATCACAAAGCATCTAGGAAAGGCTTGAATACATCATTCATCACAGACATGAAAGTTGTCGGAGCATTACAAAATCTAAATGGCATAACTAACCACTCAAAAAATCCATGTTTGGTTTAAAGGAAGTCTTCCATGAATCATGTTATGTGACCCTGATTTGATGATAACAACATTCTTTAACTGATCAAGTAAATCATCTATGTGAGGAAGAGGGTATTGATTTTTCACCGTGATCTTATTTAAAGCACGGTAATCGACACACATTCTCCATGTGACATCTTTCTTTGGCACCATCATGATCGGAGAACCACAAGGAGATGAACTGGGCCTGATGACCCCTTGATACAATAAGCCTTGTACATGCTTCGTGATCTATGTCATCTCCACAGCTTACATCCTGTACATGCCCACATTAGGAAGAGGAGAATCCTGTTGAAGATGTATCTCATGTTGGATTTCCCTCTTAGGAGGTAATCCATCTAGTTCTTGAAAAATATCATCATATTTAGAAACAATATCAATTAATTCCTTTTTATGATATGGATCACATCCTTGGAAAGCATCATATGTCCTGACATATTTCTCTTTGACTACCATGAATACATATCTGTTATTAATGGTTATGAGTCTTTTTTCATTTTCCCTGCACTAACAAGTGTTGTATTTACCCTCATGATGTGAGCTCTAACAATATATTCCACTCCCCCTTTAGTAAGGTGGTATTTGTTCTCATGACAAAAGAAGACTACTTTTCTATCATAAAGATAAGGACTCCCCAATACTATGCCACATATATCAAGTGGTAGAACATCAAAATCCACTTTATCAATCAACTTTGAAGCAATAGCAAATCTGATCCTACATTGTTTGGTGACATTAATTTTTTCTTGATCACATACCCAACCAAGAGGATAAGGCTTTGGATGTGGTTTTTTTACAAGACCCATCTTCTTGACAAGTGCTTCAGATATTAAGTTTACTTGGGAACCCGGATCAAATAATGTATCTATGTTAGTATGTTTAGATACAACTCGTATATGAAATAACTCATTTCTCTTTCATTCATCAACATGAGATTCATCATTGGAACTTGAACTAGCATGAAGAGAATATTTACCTTGCACTCCAATCGTTGTGATCTTTCCTTCATCTCCTAATTCGGAACCAAGATCTTGTTGTACTGTAGCAACGATCTTTGTCTTCCTCTTTACACCAAACTGTTTCGGTTTCTTTTCTGGATGTAGTTTCCAACAGTGTTCTTCATTGTGACTGCTCTTCTTGCAGTGAGTGAAAGATGGTTTTCCTCCTTCTCTCATCACTATAGTGGTCTTCTTTTCCTTCCTTTTAAACTTCTTGAAAATCTTGTGTGGGAAATTGGAAGGCTTCTTTGTGGGATCTTATTGAACATGTTTCCCCCTGTTCTCAAGGTGAGTGGTTTGAACAAAAAATTTGTCAAGACTAGTGGGGTTAAACAAGAGAAAAGTATGATGAATATAACTGTGAAGTGTGCCAATATACTTCATTAAAGTTTCATAATAATCCAAAGGAATGTTCAGTGCAAGAGATTTCTTCCTAAATTATTTTGTGAAACTTTGTACGGTTTGACCTTTACTCTGCCTTAAAGTTTTCCATTCCATCATTGCTTTATGTAAATAGCCTAATGGATAGAACTACTTCCTTATCTCTATTTTAAATTCTGACCATGAGGAAAGAAGATTACCACACTTACTTCTGTCATGTAGCTTGCTCTCCCACCATACG
>SNQJ01S0002668.1:65846-77862 GCA_010110895.2 Picea sitchensis
AATTGTTGGATTGTCTTATTCCTATAAACATTTTTTGGAAACTTTACAAGTAACTGGCAAGTTAGATAAACTTATGTTTGATGAACTAAGTGAACTGTTATCTCAACACAAAAAAAAAAATTGGAAAGAAAAAGCAAGTTGGGGAAGATGTTTTTTTCATAGAAGAAAGCACAAGTAAATCTTCAAGTGACAGTTCTAGAAGCAGAGGAAGAGGAAATTTTATACAAGGTCATGGTCAAATCCAAAGTAGAGAAAATAATTTTCAAGGTAGAGGGTACTTTCAAGGCAGATGAAACAGTCAAAGCAGAGGGTATTTTCAAGGAAGAGGAAATAGTCAAGGCAGAGGTTATTTTCAAGGCAACAATCAAGGCAGAGGAAAAACTCCACACAGAGGTCAAAACAGAGGCAGAGGACAAAATTTAGGCAGAGGGAGAGATTTCAGTCAAATTGTTTGTAGAAGATGTAACAAAGTTGGTCATTATGCAAAAGATTGTCCAACTTCGATTGATAAAATTTCCAAGTTTCATTAAAACACAACACAATTTACAAATGATTGAAATGATGATGGCTCAGAATATGTCTTTACCTCATCTTCAACATTACAAATTTCAACCAATTTTCAAAGTGATTATGAAGATGCTTGGATTTTAGATTCAGGAGCATCTCAACACATGACGTTTAGACGTGACTTCTTTTGGAATTTTCAAGAATTCCATCTTAATTCCATCTTTCTTGCAGATAATACCAAACATACTCCTTATGGAAAAGGTGTAGTTAAAGTTTATTTACCTGAAATTGGAGAAAGAATGATTTCAAATGTATGGTATGTACCAACATTTAAAAATAATTTTTTGTCTTTAGTCATGATTCAACTAGCAGGACATCCGGTGATTATGGAAGATGGCTTAGTTAAGATTAATTTAGTCAAATGGAATATGAAAACAGTGATGACAAGTTATGAAGATGGAAAATTGTTAAGGATGAAAGGGACAATTATTCCAAGGCATTCAGACTTTGCAGGAATAGTAAGTATAGGTATTTCTCCTATAAGATTGTGGCATGTGAGATATGGACATATTAACTTTGAAAGTCTTTCTCAATTGCAAAAACAAGGGATGGTTAAGGGACTTCCAACTTTCAAAAAGGAAAATTCAAAATGTGAAGCATGCATTTATGGAAAACAAAGTCGAGAGAGTTTTCCAACAAGTTCATGGCGTGCAAATAGGCGGTTGCAACTAGTTCACAGTGATGTTTGTGGACCACTAGAAACTTCTTTAGGTGGTTGCAAATATTTTTTACTCTTCATTGATGATTTCAATAGAGTAACTTGGGTTTACTTCTTGAAGAAAAAGTCAGAAGTATTTGATAAGTTTAATATTTTTCGTCAACTTTTTAAAAACGAGGTTAAAGAAAAGATAGGCACTGTAAGGACATAGAATGGAGGGGAATTCACTTCTCATGAATTCAAAACTTATTGCACAGACAATGGGATAAGAAGACATATTACAAATTTCTACACTCCTCAGCAAAATGGAGTCGCAGAAAGAATGAATCGCACTTTGTTAGGAATGACAAGATCCATGTTAAGCTTTAAACATTTAAGTTCTACATTTTGGGCAGAAGCAATCCATACAACTATATACTTAAGGAACATATTTCCAACTTCTTCTTTGGATGAAATCACACCTTATGAAGCATGGTTTGGTTTCAAACCTCAAGTTAAACATCTTAGAGTTTTTGGATCAGTATGTTATGCCTTAGTTCCGAAAGAAAAAAAAACTAAGCTTGACTCAAGAAGCTTGAAATTCACAATGATTAGGTATTCTGTTGAGAAGAAAGGGTACAGAATTTTGACAAATGGAAAATTTATTGTGAGCAGGGATGTAATTTTTGATGAAACTGAAACTAAGAGTGCTCAAGAAATCGAAAGTCTTCTTCAAAAGTTAGAAACTAAAGGTAATCAAAGAAAAAGAAAAATGCCAAGTCAACCAAATTCATATAATTGGTATGAACTTGATTTTCCTTCATCTGAAGATGATACATCCAGTTCATTTACTTTAACAACATCATCTGGGTCTTCCAGCAGTTCATCAGACTCTCCTAGCAACAACAGTTCATATGACAATGATTCTCCACCTCCAGAATCTTCAATTGATCGTCGAGCACCAGTTTACATTAATCCAATTTACAATGGAAATTCATATCCCCAAACAAGTGAACATCAACTACCTAAATGGGAAGTTCATCTTTTGAAAGATGTAAGTCCTGATGAGCAGAATAAAATAGGAACAAGGGGATCATAAAACAGTGAAGGAAATTTTTCCTTGGTAGCAAATGATTTTACTGAACCTTCCACATACAAAGAAGCAGTAAAACATAAAGAATGGCAACATGATATGATTGAAGAGTATCAAGTAGTAATTGATAACAACACTTGGAAACTTGTTGATTGTCCTACAAGTGTTAAACCCATTGGATGCAAGTGGGTTTACAGAATTAAATACAACCAACATGGTGAAATTGACAAGTATAAAGAACGACTTGTGGCTAAAGGTTTTGCACAGCAGGAAGGCATTGATTATGAGGAAACTTTTGCTCCTACAACTAAATGGAATATCATCCGATTAACACTTGCATTGGCCACTCCGAAAGGTTGGAAAGTTCATCAAATGGACGTCAAAAGTTCTTTTCTCAATGGAGACTTACATGAATATGTCTATATGCAACAACCACCAGGTTTTGAAATTGTAGGGCAGGAACATAAAGTTTGCAAATTAATTAAGGCTTTATATGGGTTAAAGCAAGCTCCCCGAGCTTGGTATACCAAAATGGATGAATAACTTAGAAAGGTTGGTTTTCAACGAAGTGAATCAGATGATACTTTGTATATCCGTCAACAGGGTCCATATCTGGTCATTCTTATTATGTATATGGATGATTTGATCATCACAGGAAATCATGATGATCATATTGCACAGGTGAAAAAGGAGTTACATGCAAGTTTTAAGATGACAGATTTGGGATTACTTCACTACTATATTGGAATTGAAGTATTCCAACGTCCACATCATATTTTCATTTCTCGGTGTAAGTATGAAGCATTAATTCTTCAGTGTTTTGGCATGCAGGATTGCAAACCATCTCTTACCCCTATGGAACAAAATTTGAAGGGGGGGAAATGGTAGACAACACTATTTATAGACAGTTGATTAGCAGCTTGATTTATTTGACCAACACTCAACCTGATCTATCTTATGCAGTCAATATTGTTTCACGCTTTATGTAGCAACCACAGGATAGCCACTAGAATGTAGCCAAAAGAGTTCTTCGATATATCCAAGGAACAAATGATTTTGGTCTTCTTTATAAAAAGACTAAAAATTTTGTACTTGGTGGATTTTCAGATGCCAACTTTGCAGGAAGTATTGATGATCATGCATCAACATCAGGTTATTTAATGAACATGGGATCAACAGTAGGATCTTGGTATTGTAAGAAACAAGCTACAGTTGCCACTTCTACAACAAAAGATGAATACATCTCAGCATGGGAAGCAACATGTGAAATCATTTGGTTACACAGAGTTTTGCAGGACTTAGGCATTTCTCAAAAAGAAGCTACATCATTATTCATCGGCAACCAGTCAACCATTAAGCTTGCCAAGAATCCAGTTTTTCATTCAAAAATAAAGCTCATAGACACCAAGTATCATCATATCAGATCACTCATTTCAAAGGATGTCATCAAACCAATTTATTGTCCTTCAGAAGATCAGATCTCCGACATTTTCATGAAACCTCTTAGCAGAATAAAATTTACTAAGTTCGGGGATGAACTTGGTATCTGTTGTAATGTATCTTTGGTTCATAGGGGGGAATGTTAGATAATACAAAGTACAAATATTATAGTTTAATAAGTTAGAATAAAATGATTATTAATTTAGGATATTAAATTAATAATCTAGAACATTTGATTAATAAATGGAGACATTTAGAAATAGATTATTGTTGTAAGAGATATGACTCTAGAAAGGTGTCGTATCTTAGGGTCTAAATTAGGAGTATAGTTAGAAGATTGTTAAAGTTATCATTTATTGTAAATGGACACTTGTTTATTTAATAAGTGATCCATATCTAGAGTTTGTTAAGACATTTAGCATATATATAACTCATTGCAAGAGTGTTGAGTTGTTCAGGTGTAAACTCTTGCAAAGTCTCTTGTGTAATTTCTTTTCATATTTAATAAAAGTGTGTGTATGAGGACACTTTATGAATATTTATGAATATTTCCATTTGTCATTAATTTATGAATATTTCCATTTTTTTGGTAATCTTAGGAAGATTATTAATAAACTCATTGCTAATGACATTTTCCTCCAAGTCCATCTCCTGTGACACACATAAGGATCCTACAACAGATTCATTGTTTGACATATTAGCAACCAGTTTGGGACCAAACCACGATATGGGTTTTTCTCATAGCAAAGTCAACATGGAATGGTGTCCATGTCATCCAATTCTAGAAGTCGAGCAATACATTGATTGCAGGTCAAAGGAGAATGACCAATGTTGCCTACGATTACCACGTCCAGGCTCGATTTGGATCGAGATCTCCATCTGGCGATATCCTCATGCATTTCCATGTCACGAGGATATCGCACCAACGATTTGTTGTGTAAAATTTTCCTTTTATTACCATAAACAAGCTAATTTAGTATATCTCTATTATTTTTTCTATTATAAGTTAGTTAGTGATGCATGGAGCAAGGGATTTGATCAAATCACCTTTCCCATTCTTGGTATTGATTTTGTGTATAAAATGTAATAACATAGCGATATAAAGGGCAATAGAGACATATTTTGATAAAAACCATGGTGTTCTGTAACTATTGATATACATTTTCCTCTTCATTAATACAAATCTATGAGTTGATGTTCTGGATCCATATGGTGTTACGATTTTTTTGTTAGATCTATAGCTATGTCAAGCAATGTGAGATCGATTGGGAATGAACCACTAATTGGTTCTCATTTCTCTATATATTCTTGCAATAGAGTAATACTTTTATTTCGTTGTTTCAATAGTTAAGTATTGTTTGAAATTACAATTAGCATAATTTTATGTGTGCATCTTCATGTTTTTTCTCTTCAAAATAGTTGTGCGAACCCCATGTCAAGACTTGAAATGGTATTGGGTGTAGTGTTGACATAATTTGGTTTTTGAGAGAATATGCCTATGTGATCTTTAAGCTCTGGTTAATTTGGCATTGACCCTGGTTATAATTTGAACAATGGTAGTTAAATTTTTCTATTTCAATCCGATTTGATTTATAATATGAGTATTTCTACCTCATTTTATATATATGGTCAACGTATTCATTTCCATATCATGATTTGAAATAGTGTTTCATGTTTTCAATACTCGGTTACATTGTAAATCTATAGTTGCAAATGTTTTGAAGTGTTCAAGCTCTATTTCCATAGTGTATGTGGATCAATCCTCTTTTATTCTTTTTAGGTTAATGAACTCTCACTAGAATTGAATGACATTATTGAGTTAATTCTATCATGTGAGTGTTGTATATCTTACAATGAATGCGACATGACTAGTGCCCATTAGAACTCGACATCGTTGTTTGGTGAAAACTTATTTATTTTATTCTTTTTAGGTTAATGAACAGGTTGATTTAATAGAAGTAACTCTCGTTGGGATTGAACAATAGTATTGAGTTAATTTTTTCATGTGAGTGTTGTGTATTGCATAGTGAATGAAGCATGACCCGAGCCCCTTAAAATTTGCATTTTTATCTAGTAAATAATATCTTCTTTTTTGCATTGTCATTGTGTGAAATCGGGAAATGTTTTACATGTTTGTTTTCTTTCTGTGAATACAAAAATAGGGTTTTTTTGAAGGTGGGAACAAGATGAATCTTAGAATTGATTACATGAACGCTCAAGAATTTCTTAAGTGAAAGATTGTAACATGTGCCTAAATAACCAATTTTCTTTCAATTTTCTAGGAGTATAGTCTCATGTCTTTTTCCATATAATAGATAGTTGTCAAAGTCCTTGCACATATATTGTTAGTATCTAAAATATTACACCCTCGGATTGATGGTTGTATGTTCAACAAATTGAGTTAGTTAATTTTCCCAACATTTTTGGCGCCATTTTTTTAGGGAGATAATGAAATGGATTAGCACATTCATAACTTGTTTTTATTGCATGATTTAATTGTAGAATTTTTACTGTGTGTGATTTCTTTTTGTAAGTACTCGCATACTAGATTTGACAAGACGGTGAATGGTAAGACACAAAGGTGACTTTACTTCATAATTTCTGAAGAAGGTTCTTTCCAGAAACATTCACTTTGGTGAGTACACTTTCTCACTAGTTCTGAAGCTATGTTAGTGATGTATGAATAGAGCTAGGGACAATAGAGGTATATTTAGGGGAATATGTAGAGTAGTTTCACCATATTAAAAGACTCCTTCAAATACTAACTTGTTGGCAGGAAAACATACAAGAGGAGGAAAGGTAGGTATGATTCCAAAAGGAAATTCCACCAAACAGAAACTGATAACAAGTGCAGCCAAGAATCCCATTGTTCCACCAACAAATCCTACAGTAGAAGTAGAGGTACTAGGCTACTCATATCATCAACCAAATAAAGAAGAGTTCAACCCAACCCTGGAACTAGTATCTCCACACATACCTTCAGAGTATAGTGCATTCGAGAACATACACAAGACTAAATGAGAAGGGGAGATACATACCAATGATGGAGGTGAAGTGCATAGAACTAAAGAGGTAACATTTATATTTCCAATAGTAGATCCTGAGACAAAAGTGCAAATGAAGAATATCAATCCCCCAGTTTTACCTCACTTCCATGGGCTAGTAAGTGAAGATCCCGACTCTTTTCTTTTCAAATTTGATATTATCCATCATAACTATGATTATACCTCTGACGAATAAAAGTTAAGTTTAGTCCCAGCCACCCTTAAAGATGCAACTCTCTACTGGTTTATGGGTTTGAGTGGGGGTACCATTAGAACATGGGAACAAATGTGTATCACTTTTCTTAAGAAATATCAAGACTACTATAAGGCTAGGGAATTAAGAGAAGAAATCTTTAAAATGACGCAGAAAGAGGAAGAAAGACTCGAGGACTATCTTGATTTTTTTTTGCATAATCTTCAAATATCTAAACAACACAATTTAGAGCTAGAAACAATCAAAACTGTTTTCTTGAGAAGTCTTTTAGATGAATAAATATTTTTTCTCAACTTAATGGGATATGGTGGTGTTTCTCGATTAAGCTTTGAGGAATTTTTTTATTTTTGTAGAAGGTATTCTCACAGCCAGGCTAGATCTGACAAAGGACCAAGGGACACTCTTTCCAAAGTCACCAAATCTGCTACTAGTGGTGTCACCAAGGTTGAATTAGGAAATTTGCTTGAAAATTTTAAAACTGATATTCTTGGTACTCTCAGTTTACAATTAGATACTTTGCAATTTAAAAAGAAACAAGAAAATGAAAAACAATTTCTTTCTATTTTTTTCCTAAATGTAGAAAGAAGCACCTACTAAGAGAATGCCCTCTTGACAATATTAAGATTTGTTCCATTTGTGAATAAAATCACTAAATAAAACAATGCCTTGCTCTATTGGGACTCAAAGTAATGTACCAAGGTGACAATAAAGAAACCAGACAATTATTTACACTTGCAACAAAAATACCTTGGCAACTGAGGGCACCAGGTATGATTTCAAATCCACATCTCAATTTACTTCATATTTTCCTAGTCAACAATATGCACAACAATGCTTGGATCCTACTATGTCTTGGAAAGGATGGCCCCAACAACATGTTCACAAATTTCCTTGGAAACAAGGATGGTAGGGACCCGACTATGGAAACATTCCTGCCTATACCTATTCGACACCCCCACAACCATCATACCCAATTCTACCACCTCAACAATATACACAACAACCATATCCCCAACAAATTCCACCACCCTATCAACAATTACAACTCACATGACCCCAAGAACTACAACTCCCAACCACCTAACCTCCAAGACCTACACAATTTCTTGCTCAACCAAAACCTAACCCCGATAATAAGGTAGCTCAGATAGATTTCAACGTTGAGTTACAAACCTTTCCTACCTATCTGGTCACCCTAGTGGACTTACAAGAAATTCAATTGAGGTCAAGAAGGGTGCTCGATAAGAACTCTCCTACAATTATTGAAGAAGATTTAGAGGAGGAAATTCCCAAACAAATAAATAATAATGTTGAAATAAAGAAAACTTCCCGACGTTTAGAACCTCATCAGTCATCCAGATTACCTCCTTATCCAGAGAGGTTAAACTTGGAGTAACCAATTTTCCATCCTGAATTTGAATTAGTCTTTGAATTAAGGAGTGTTTGCATCAAATTCCCTTTATTGCAAGATATTAAAGACATAACTACTTATGCCAAGACCATTAGGGAATTTTGTGTAAAGAAACCCAGAAGAAAGAAGGTAGAACCAACAAAAACTCAATTTGTGGGGCGATCAACATATATCATATCAGGGAAAATATTTGTAGAAAAATATTGAGATCCTAGCAACTCGATTATGTCAGAATGCATAAATGATGTTCTCGTTCCAAACACTCTTATTGACTTATGGGTTTCCATACACTGTAGACCATGGAACAATTACAATTACTTAACCTTTGCCCTACACCCACTATTTTAGAGTTAGCATATAGATCCAAGATCAAGTCAAAGGGTTGTTAGATGATGTGGTTGTTTCCTTAGACTCATGGGAGTATCTTTTTGACTTTATGGTATTGCAACCCAAAATTCCCTCAGGGAGTTATCCCCTAATCTTGGGAAGGCCATGGTTGTCCACCACAAATTCATTTGTTGGTTGTAGGTTTGGGAACATGCTTATTTCTCATGGAGAATCGATGAAAAATGTAAGTCTATATCCTCTCGCCAAATCCTCTTATGAGCTTGAAAACACTCCATGGCTAGACATTGCCAATAGTGATGAGAAAAATGTTCAATCCATTTCTGCAATAGATCAAATTATTCAATTCAAAGTGCTTAACGAAGAAAATCAGATTCAAATATGTTTGGTTAATTTAGATCCTTTGCAAAATTCCGATTTACCACTTGATCTTATCTTTAACCTATACTTTCAATAAAATTATGATTTGAATATTTCCTCATCACTACAACTTTCTGAAGTAGACAATGATATGATAGAATCAAGTACAATTCCTGTTGAGATTAGTCCAAGAAAATTCTTCTATATAAATTCTCAACTTGTCAGTTCTCAACAAGAACAATTAATCAAAATGTTGCAAAAACGCATCGATGTGTTTGCATGGAGATATAAAGACATGAAGGGAATTCATCCCAACACTTGTACCCACCATATCTATATTCAAGAAAATGTCTGACCCATTAGGCAACCACAAAGGTGGATGAACCCCGCTCTTAAATAAATTGTCAAAGAAGAACTACAAAAATTACTAGATGCCCAATTTATCTACCTAATTTTGGAAATCCAATGGGTCTCACCCTTGTCATTGTACCCAAAAATAATGGTAAGTGGTGTATTTGTGTCGATTAATGAGAAATTAACAAGGCCACTTTAAAGAATTATTTCCCTCTTCCATTTATTGACGAGGTGTTGGACACATAGTTGGTAAAACGTATTTATCTTTTCTCGATGGATTTAGTGGCTATAACCAGATACAAATTTCACAAGAGGATCGAGACAAGACTAACTTCACATGTCCATGGGGGACATATGCTTATAAATTATCACCCTTTGGACTGTGTAATGACCCGGCTACTTTTTAGAGAGTGGTCTTATCTATCTTTTCTAACTTGATCCACGATTGTGTGGAAGTTTATATGGATGGTTTCTATGTATATGGTGATACTTTTCTTGAAGCATTAGAGAATATAGAAAAGGATTTGATACGGTGCCAGTAAAATAACCTTGCTCTGAGTGATTCTAAATGTCATATGTTGCAGAACGCAAGTATTTTCTTGTCCATTTTATATCCAGTGTCGGAATTCAAGTCAACATCCAGTGTCAAAATTCAAGTCGACCCAACAGAGATAGAAGTCATATCAAAACTCCCAATTCTTAAATCTTTAAAAGAAGTAAGAAGCTTTTTAGGAAATGTTGGTTATTATAGGAGATTCATAGAAAATTATACGAAAATTTACACCCCTTTGTTTAAATTACTCACCAAGGATACTTACTTTTCCTGGGATGATCATTGTTAGCATGCTTTTCAGACACTAAAAGAAAAACATACACATGCACCAATATTAAGGGGGCCAAATTGGTCTCTTCCATTCCACATTTCAACTAAATCCTCCAACACAACTCTTAGATCCGTGTTGGGAAAACATGAGAATCAATAATCTTACACCATTTATTTCATTAGCAAGAACTTAACACTAGAAAAGATAAATTATACAGTCTCGGAAAAGGTATTTTTAGCAGTCATACATGCAATTAACAAATTTAGACACTACATCATTGGGTATGAGGTCTTCATTCATACCGACCACTCCACCATTAGGTACCTAACGAAAAAACCTATAAGAAATGGTAGGGTAACTATATGGTTTTGTTTTTACAATATTTTAGCATTACTATTCTAGATAGACCTCGAACTGAAAATTTGGTAGCATATTTCCTTTCAAGAATTCATAATGAAGAACATGAAACTCTTGTAGATGATGATTTCCCTCACAAAAAATTATTTTTTGTATCTACTAACTCCACATGGTTTACATATGTGGCTAATTATTTGGTTACAAGGAAACTACCACAACATATTTCACCTAGTGAAAAGAAGAAGATCATCCAACACAGTGCTTCCTATTCTTGGGTAGGAGGAGACCTCTTCTAGACAACACCTGACTTGATCATTAGAAGATGTGTCTGTGAATAAAAAGTGTTTGATATATTGAAATATTTGAATGACAATCCATGCGGAGGGCACTTCGCTGACAAGATAATAGCATATAAAGTTCTCCATTTAGGATACTATTGGCCAACCCTCTTCAAGGACACAAAACAACATGTTCAAAGCTATGACTATTGGATTAATGAGAGGGGGGTGAATCAGTAATAGAGAAATAGAATCCTTTTTAACCATAAATTGCAAGTGTTATATCAATGTAGCATTATCATCCAATAGTTTCAGAGTAAATAAACAATGAACAAATGAGCAATCATACACATACACAGTACACCAATGTTTTTATGTGGAAACCCAAAGCGAGAGAAAACCACAGATTTATTTTTATTATATGTATTTAAGAATTAAATTCATTGGAAGCACCAACTTCCTTTGTTTTCCAGTTGCAAATGGAAGGAGGCTCCAACCCCCTAGTTTCTCAAGCTACAACCTGAGGGAAGCTCCAACTCCCCAATTCTCTAGCTACAACCAGAAGGAGGCTACAACCCCCTATGTTCTCCAGCTACAACCACCTATCCAACCGCTCTATCGTAGAAGTAGAATGATGGAACCACATTCACACTATCACTGTGAAATATACTGGTGTAAACCTATACCAATCAACCTGTAACAACCTATACCAATAACCTGTGCCAACATGTACCATACATCAACCTGTACCTCAACCTGTACCATAAACAAGTGCATCAACCATGCACCAAACCTGTACAAATAACCTGCCACAATAACCTATCCAAACAACCTATCACAACAACTTTGTCTCATAAATCTTATCAACCAAATCATATCTACTCACCAAGATTAATCACCAAGACAACTCTCAACCATATGCACAATATCACCAAAATGTGCATCATCCAAGCATAACACAACAACTCATAATCATCACCAAGATCAATATGTGCTTCTAATAATATACCAAGACAAGTATGCTACATCATCCATAAACCATGTGTCAACAATACTACTAACAAGTTCCTCCAACCATGTACCAAGTATGTA
>SNQJ01S0002668.1:117484-182225 GCA_010110895.2 Picea sitchensis
GTTTAGTTGCTCCAGGAGATAGAATCAAAGTTCATCTTTTCTTTTCATGAGCCATCAATGAACATGTCCATCACCTGAGCAAGAGTTTTTCTTGTTTATGAGTTTTTCTTTCCAGCTTTCGAATTGTGTGAATATTGTCATTTTTAAAAGTGTGTTGGTTTCTAAATGGTTTTCTTATCTATACTAAATAGACATAGGAACCTATCTGTTATCGGCACATATAGTGCATCAACTCTATTGATTACGAATCCCGGTTGATAATTTCTGTTTGGTAATATATTATGCATATAATTGCACCAACAGAGAGCGCAACTAGACACCTCCTCCGGCAGGATTCCTCAAGTTAAATTTTGACGGGGCGGAAAAAGGTAACCCAGGAATGAAAACAATGGGAGGGGTGATCAGAGAAAGTGGGGGAAACATAATCTGGTTGTACGCTGGGAGCTTGGGAAACTCAACCAACAACGCAACGGAATTTGGAGCCCTGGAGCTCGGTCTCAAAATTCTAAGCCGAGAAAGGATGACCAACACTATCATGGAAGGTGACTCCACCCTGGTCATCAACATGGTGAAGAGACTCCAAAATGGCACCAGAGTGGGAAAGGTTCAGAAACACTGGCACTTGGCACACTCCCTCCAAAAAATCCAGGAGCATCTCCAAGTGATTAACACCGTGGAGTTGCGTTGGGTACGCAGGTCAGCAAATGGAATGACGGACATAATTTCCAACGAGGGGGTTAGCAAGGATGGACCAGAAGTAGATACTACTTGGATCAACATTCCGTAAGGAGAATTTAGAACTGACTGCACCCAACTAGCGACAAAAGATCAGGGCAACGGCTTAAGCAAGGGAGGTCACATTGAGGAGGGCAGCGAAAGGACCATAGGACCTAGGCAGGATATGACTTCCCAACACTCGACTACCAATCACAATGTCGGATCAAATTATACAATAGGCGAGGGTACGACAACAAGATTGTGTCAACAGTAAGATAGGTGGGGAAAGATCGTAGGAAAAGGCAGTTAATTACGTAAGGCAAGAGGAATTGAAACATACCAGTATTGATCCACCACACTAAGGACCGGGTACGGGGAGCTGTCCAGTAGGATTTCAAGCCAGGAAGGGCAAGGGAAAGTACAGGGATAATGACCGAGTCATCATCAACATACATACCGTGATGGGGAAAAATGACGAGAAGTTTCACCTCTATAGGAATACCATGATTAGAAGGATGAGCCCGAAGCAAGGGAAGCTCAATAAGAGAACAAATAGCGGGAAGAGAGGAAAACAAAAGAGTGCAAGTGCAGAGGCTACCAATAGACACAAGGGAAGGAAAAGGAGGAACCCCCGGGTAGACAAAAACAAGTTGAAAGTGCAACAAAGGAGAAGCCATAGGCTAGACGGGATGGTGTGTATGAAGAGAACGAACAACAAAAGAAACCCCCAGGGGAAGGGAACTCAGAACAATCCTCGGCGAGTTTCAAGGATGGAGCATGCGGAAAAAGACATGGAAGGAACCTTTCATACTCCGGTTGCACCGAAAGGAAAGGAAACCATCACCCAGCCGGAGAAGGCAATCAACGAAAGGCACAATGGCAAAACATGGGATTCTCTAATCTAGGAAGCGGACTGGGTAACTGACTCAGGAGCCACGCAGCCCAGGGAAACCCTCTATCACAAAATGATGGAGATGGCATGGAAACAAAGATGTTGATTGGCAAAGTGAGCTCGGAGAGGTAGGACGCCAGACGGGAGAACGACAAGGAACACATGAAACTGCTGAACGAAATCTTGATATGCCTCAGCAGTCTGGAAACCATCACCAAATTTCTATCTGAGGTCGAGATGGACCAAAAATCCAAGCTGGAGCAATTGGCTTCTCAATTCCACCTCTACCTACGCTACGTCCATCATGCCAGCCGACGGGAAAGGAGCGCCATCACATATCATAAAGACTCGCACAGTCCCCCAAAAGAAGGAGAACAAGGGCCAGACAGATGAAGGGAAGAAACATATCATCATCCTGGACTAGTTTCTGGTTAGTCCATTATCAAGTCAGTCGGGTAAGTCTTGGGTCAATCTCAACTTTTGTTACTGTTGTTTTTTTTATCCTTTTCATGTCATTTGTGCTTATGCTGTCAAAACCTGGATATGGTAGGATTGGGTTGGTTTCCCATGGTGACAGTCCAGTCCTACCCCCTGCCTTTTTCTGAAAACGCAACTCAGGAACCTTTGGCCTGGTTTCCTTTTTGGAAGACCAAAGAGTTCCCCTTTTTTGTACCATAACCCCTCTTTAATAATACTTGTTCTTAAACTCACAAAAAAAAAAAAAAACATTCAATTATATTGATTTTCATTCATTAGTTGAACTATTGTCATCACTCAAGTTGCGTGCATGCCTCATTTCTTCATCATTTGTATGCGATATTGTGCTTTGTTTTTTTAACATAATGTTTTATTTATCGGCTTGTTTGTAATGTTCCGCTCCTTCATCTTCCATCTACAAAATAGAAATAAATTGTAATAAGTATATCTACATTTATATATAGTAGAATATACATGATTGTGTAAATAAATAAATAAAAAATACCTTAGCACCACATCTTTTATAAACAATACACATTCTTTCGAAGCCATGCTTCATGCATTCTCTCAAAATCTCCTATGTTGGCTACATTCCATACTTTTTTTCTTGCATGTTTAATACAACATGACAAAGCACAGTCGATACAATCAATATTAAGTATTCATGTTTTTTCATTAATTATAAAACAAGGGAAGTTAAACAACATAGCTACTTACAAGTTGTTCAATTAAACTTGCATACTTCCACCTATACTCTCAACCCATACTTAATCTGATGTTTATCAATTCATGGGTTGGTTTCTTTTTGTATGTTAGCACGTACTAGAAGACATCCATGTACAAGCGTAAATTAATTATTTAAATATAAATATCACAACAAACATGAAATTTTAAGAAAGGTCGAAAATGTAAATACTCACAAATTTTTCGATCAACCCTTTTATTCCTCATCATCATGTCTTATGTGTTGAATGGATTCTATTTTATTTTCTTTTTTTCAACAAAAAAATTGAAAATTAATATTTCATGCAATAATTAAATTCGATGTAATAAAACAATAAATAAATGATTACATACCTCACTCTTCAGTGCTTCGCTCAATTAAATGCACCAATGTGTTTGGTTTATCCAGATGCACCAGTGTGTCTTTATATGATGAAGTTCATCATAAAGTTATAAAAGTTATTCGAAATTATTTTTGAAGTGATATTTTTCTATGCTTCCCAAGATGACAGTATTGTCTCAAATGCAGGAAAGAGGAATTATAATATCAAAGGCCAAGTCTTCATATTCTAGCTCATTCTGTATCATTGGAATCCCTTCAAGTTCTCTCACACCAATTGAAATGCGTTTATATTTTAATGATAATTCACTTATCTCATTGAATTTATGTTATGTTATGTATGCAGATGTAGTTGAATAATTGTTCATTGAATTTTGCAAGATAAAGATTCAAATCGAGTTCAGATGCTCAAAATATTCTCGTAGTCTCAAAATTTTGCAATCTCTTATCAAGAGAAATATACCACAAGAAGATGTTTGATGAAAATGGACAACTACTTTACTCTACCAATCCTAACATGCCATCTTCTAGAAACTATCCGGGGTCAACATAATTATACCATGAATTAGATCTCTTTTATGTAGGAAACATCATAAGGCATAAGAAAAAGATGATTGAGTAATTGTATTTTTTTATTTTCAATGGAACTAATGTAAATGTTTTGCTTAATTCGACATTTGTTTTATAAAGTGGTTGGTTTCATGTTTATTATTGAGAAACAAATGCCCATGATTTTAATAAGTGTTCAGTATAATGTTTGAACATATTAAATGCATTGTGTTACTAATATTATCGATGTAATGTTCAATATTTTTACAATCAGGATTTTGATGATGAATGACCTATCCACCATCTAGGATTCAAGTTGAGAGCTTGCTGTGAAATGAAAACATCTTAGAGAGGAAGCATACATAGAATGGTTGAAACAATCACCTATTCAATTCCCACTACATCCTGAGTCACCAATTGAAAACCTCGACAGTAACATTAGTTCTTCACATGTTGGGGATGAAGGCAATGATATGGAAGTTGGTGTGGATGATTTCTTACGGGATACCCAAGGCATGGAGGGAATGTTATTAGATGCATTCCAAAAAAATGAACTAGGGGATGACATTGTTGTTGTAGATACCTTCTTTGAAATCCTGAAATTTTCTTCCACCACCCCTCTATTTGGTCAAGTACAGGGGTTTGCAAGGTCTACCCATCTAGGGACAACAATGTTACTGTACAACTTAAAGAAATGTTGTGAATTTCCCAGAAATTTTGAGGTAACTAACCATTAAGTCCCTAAAGTTTTAAGGAATCTTGTCACACAATAAAGAAAGAAAAGGGTTGATTATATTCATGTCTAATGATAGTTTACATTTTTATTTCCCACTAATTGCAGGTTACTCAAAGATAAGGCACTTCCAAGTGATAATATATTTCTCGATAGCTGCGTAGAGGCAAAGAAAATGTTGAAAATGTTAGGTGTTGAGTACATATCATACCACGCATGTCTGAATGGTTGTATTCTATAAAAAAAAACATATGCGGACAAAGAGACATGTCCAAAATGTGGCATGAGAGGTACCATCAATAAAAAAAAACAAGGGTAAGTCACATGGTCCTCCTTATAATATATTGAGGCACATGCCTATAATTCCAAGGATTCAAAGGCTCTTTTGTTGAAATCAATTAGTCATGTTGCAGGGGTGGCCTGCCTCACACAGAAGTGAGACAGGAGTTATGTGAATCCCAGTAGATACAATATCCATGATCGTTAAGATCGAGGAGAATATGAACCATCGGATCACTCTATGTCGAGAACATATCAGGATCGTTGGATTTCGTAACTACAAATGCATACTAATGCCTACTAAAGAAACACACTTTTACCTAACGACACATTACACCAAGTAGATATTAACTAAATACTAAGTGTCTAAATATCCTAACAAGATTCAATATCCATGAAGCATATAGAGGATACATGACCCGATAAATTCAAAGATGAAATACAAATCCTAAAATTGAGCATAGTTATGGATGGAGTTAACTCATATTCCCTCCAAAACACCAACTATTTTGTTTGGCCAGTGGTATTGATCAATAACAATACCCCCCCATGATTCATGGTTTTCCATGAAGAATGAACATCTTATGTTTTCTCTTATAGTCCTGAGTAGAAGATAAGTGAAGAGAATGGATGTATACCTCCAACCATTGATCAATGAATTTAAGCAATTATGGGAAGGGATACATGTATATGTGTATCAAGACCCATCCCAATGGAGAGGTATTTTACATTGTATGGCATATGTGTGTACACCATGCACGATTATCCAGGACAAGGATTTTTCTCTGGTAAGCATGTTCATGGATTTGTTTATATTTGTAATGTTATTTGGCATACTTCATTTGGTGCAACTATTTTTTTTGACACTAACATGATCTGTATATGACAACATCAAAAGTATTGTAACAAAATGGTATCATGGATGTAAATGTTGTGGACCTTCTATAAATCCTAGGTGGTCCAACCATCTACGAAAGTTGGTGTACGACTATTCGAGGTATTCCTCCCAAAATACCACCCTGATAAAAGAGTTGCATCTTTATTCAATGATAAACCAGAGAGAACACAGAGACCTGAAATAATGAAACCGGTAGATTGGATTAGGGCATACAACACAAAGAAAGAGAAGGAAATCGAAGAATTGTTTGATTAAATGGGGAAACTATGTTCGATGATCCTGCATTTTTTGACACCTATGTTGAGAAAATTCCTATTGGGATGAAAATGAAATATGTATTTTTTGAGATTTCGTATTGGGAGCATCTTAATATTGGCCAGTTAAAAGATCCCATGCATATATTAAAAAATGCTTCATCTTCTAATTTATAGGGGCACATATCATGGAATAAAATTGACACATTGGCTATTGGCAGAGATCGTATTGCTTAAAATATTAACAAGAGACATTGGCCAATAAAAGAAACTAGAGGGAAGGTTGGTCCATCTTGGTCTTTTAAAGAAGGTGATGTCCAATGGATTTTGAAGAAAGATGATATTTCTATGGCAAAGGATGTTGTATTGGGTGTGAAGGAACCTTCTTTATATGGGTCGACTCTACGACATTGCTTCACTGTAGAAGGGAATTTTTCGAGGTTAAAATCACATGACCATATGAAACTTTTAAGGGTATGTATGTTGAGTACATGATTCTTCTTCTATACTGACATTGGTAAAAATATGTTATGCACTCATAGTTTTATGGAAGTTAACGATGTTTGTGTCTATTTTGTAGTGTCATTATCCTTTGTTCATGTTTTTTTGTGTGAACCATGACTTCCCCTAGGACCTATGACATGCCATATCAAAATTATCGTCATTTGTATGTTGGATCACATCAAGGGAGATTCATATGGTTAACATTGTTGACGCAAAAGTGGTCAGACCAGGGTCCTCTTATAGTTACCCACAAAAGGTACCAAAGTAGTCTAGAGTGTTGGCATTTTCATCTTGCTGGGAGAGAAGAAATATCACCCAAAGCACAACCAAGACAAGAAAGGGAGGGAAAGGTAAGGAGAATACTTAGAAAAGTATCTGAAGTATAAATATTCATGTTAGTCTTGTGTAATATAGATTAAACCTGTGGCAGTTTTGAACATTTCCTAACTGAGAATAAAGAAACATAGTTGTGTCGCCATTCACAAGGAAACAATTAATCCTATCGGACATAAACGATAATACAGAGTAGCATTCAATACATTCAGAAGACTAAATACACAAGATATATTCAAAAGTTGGGTCTCCAATTGTATTAGCATATATCTGGTTCTTATCACATCTTGAGTCACATATGAAAGAAATCAGTAGATACTCCACAATTAGTGTGAGACAAGGTTATCTCAGCCCCTTGTTGTTTCCAACTCTACAATAATATATAACTCTATTACATTGACAGTTTGGTTCTTACCCAAATCTCAAGACTCAGCTAAGCTAACAACATGAATGATAACAACAATGACTATAGAAACAACAACAACCCCAGAAACCCTTTTACAATCATATTGATCTCATATATATAATCTGATCTAGGTTTTTTGGTTGAGAACCCGAGATTTATCTCCTCTTCTTGATCTTTTTGCAGCTTCTTTCTTCAAAACTGATGTTGTATTGTCCTTCTAGCCACTTTCTGTTTCTTCCTTTAGTCTATTGTCCAGCTCCTAAGTAGCTTGTGCAACTTGTGTTCACAAAAATGAATATGCAACATAAATTGTGCAACTTCTATTCATCAAAACGAAGGGCCTAACAGGCCCCGACCACAATCCTTGACTCATCCCGAGTCAAATCTTCGGCTCTTATGTGGTATATGGGTTGGCCTATTGTTTACCTTTATCTTATGTCTCTAAGTTGCTTCCACTTCCATCTTGAGTGATTTCTTCTTTCACTTCTTCAAACAAAGGGCCCAACTCAGGTACTAGTTCTACGACTTTCTTCTTGACTTCTTGGAAGTTTCCAACCTTATCTTGCCACTTTCTGGCAAGCAGTGAAGCTTCAACAACAAACTATTGGGTGGCGTCTGTAGTGCATTCTTTTGTCTTGGACACAACTAGAGAGTTACATTCTATATTAGCTACGACATCCACTTGGTGCATCTGTAGATACGTTGTCTGGAATATGGGTCGAAATTCTCTTAGTTCTTTCTTAGCCACTGTTTGAGCTTCAAATAGTGCATTCAGATCATTGTCCACCTGTTGGATCTTGTCAATTTTTTCTTGTTGTTCCAGTGAATTTAGAGTATTGGTTGCTTCTTCATTGAGCGATTGGATCTCCAAGCGTAGGCCCTCCAATTTTTGGTTGTGCCTCAAAATAATTCCCATCCAACCACTAACCTATTTGAAAATTGTTGTGCATTCTGTAGTACTTTTATGCAAGGTCGCTCTTTCATTGTTTCCTTTCAAAACCACTTTTCCCATTTGGTCTTGTAGGTTTCTGGGTTGTAGTTTGGATTCTTGCTTACTTTCCCGCAACTATTCTTTGAGATATTCCACTCGTTTTTCCATCTCAGACCGGGATACCTGAATTAATTCGATCTGTTCCACAAGCTCACTTGTTGTGTTGGATTCTGGAAGCTGATGTGTTGTATTTCTGATCATTTTCAAAGACTTTGTTAGTTTTTCCTTCACCTTCTCTACTTTATACTCTTCCTAAACCTTTAAATATTCCTCATGCGTTCTTCATGTCTATGCTAGAAGTCCTTCTTGATTCTGGAGGTCGTCTTCCCTTTCTGCCTACTGGATCCTCTGCTCCAATTGCTCAGTCGAGGCTTTGATTCATCCCACTAGTTGCGTTGTCGAAAATTGAGGGAGGTTGTCAAATGAAGTAGTGGCATCTAGGGGTAATTGAAATTGTAGTGTAAATCCACTAGCCATCGAATATTCTGAGGGTGTATCCACTTCTTCTTCCCCTGGGGATGGACCTTATAGTCCATGTGTAAGTCTAGTCTTCAGATTCATTGGAATTATAGGGAGAACCTTTGTCTTTTCCAGGAAAAGTTTTAACAGTTCTGCACATTGTTGTGGATTCTGGAGTACTGACTCCATTTGCGCTTTCAACTATGTGATGCTTTATTCTGATTCTGTTGATTGATCTTGTTATGTTTCTATCCTTAATGGTATAGACAACTTCTAGAGTATCACTTCTATTTGTGGGGATATGAACACTAACTGTTGTAATGGGAACTTCTGATTCTGGGGTGACTAAGGGGATTTCTTGTTGTTGAATTTCTGCTGAAGGCATAGTGATCAAAAAGGGTACCAACAGAGTGGTTGGCTGGCTCAAGGTTTTGGTAGTTAATTTAATGGGTACTTCCACATTCTCGAAAGTGTCAGGGATATCCAACTACATTTTCTCAGGGGATGTGTTTTGGGAGGGAACAATGGTCTCTTGTGGTGGCGATGGGGCTTGTGGTGGTGATGGGGATTTCTCGGTAATGATAGTTGAGAATGCATTGGCATCCAGATCAGGATCATCTGTCATGTTAATCACAGTCTGAGCACCACGAGTGGTTTCTCTGGTATAAGGTACAACCGCGGATATTGGTTGTGGGTTCAATATTTTTACAGGGGAAATACATGTTTGGGGTTTCTTAATTGAGATAGTCCCTATAAACACAACATCTATGATCTCATTTACATCCTTCCTTGATAGCATGGTCTATTCTGGGAGCTACGGAAACATTGTAAATTTCCTCTTCTTCCTCTCTAGAGGTTTATCTTCCTCTTTTGCTTCTAATTCTGTTGGCGTTTGAGATTTCTATTTCACCTATGCTGTGTTGGAACTTGGTTCTGCTTCTTCGATTTGCCCCCTTTTCTTTAAAATATGTGGTGGAAAGAGGTAGTGCATACCTGACTTGTGAGGGTTGTGCTTGATGTTCTTCCATGACATGACCTCTTTTTCAAATGCTTCCTCATCCAAGTAGAAAGGTAGAAACCTTGAGTGGAATTCCTTGGGCCTCATGTGCCTCGACCAGACAAGGGTATTGTGGCAGTTTAGTCCAAATGTGATGTTCCAAGTGTTGATATTCAACAACTCTTGTTCTATGCGCCACCACTGAGTTGTGTCAATAAGATGATTGTACCACTTTAAAAAGGACGCATTGTTGAACTCTAGGTTCTCATGATCCACCCTTGCATGCCACGGTTCAAACATTTTCGCAAGGAGACCTTTGTCCGCTGGTGCCAACTATCTTCCCATGGGTGGACTCAATTTCCACATTGCAAGTGCTACTAACACATATCCATATGTGAATGTTCCTCCTTTCTCCTGAGATTCCTCACAAGCAATTAAGAGTTCCTCTAGTAGGTAGTTGCGCCAATTGAACACAACCCCATTTGCGCAGAAGTATGCTACTGAAAGAGTATCTTAGGTGCATTCTCCCTTATAGTAGGAGTGCATGACCTTACTTGCAATGACATAGCAGGATGTTCAGACCATTTCTGCAATAATCGTCTCAATCATCATCGTGCGTCCTCCTCTCTGAGTGTGGAATTTATCGTACAGGCTGAATTCACCCTTCCTTTTCCCGTTCTTGCTCGGGCCTTGAAATCCTTTGGACACATCCTCACCCTCAAGGGATAATCTGGTGAGTTGGTGGATGTTGTCTACGTGAATCAGATATCTTCTCTCGATCCATAGGATCCTATCATGAACTGCATTGATCAGAAATTTTGTGCACCGCGCAACCTCACCAGTGGTCCTAAAGATCGGTAAATCCTTGAGGTGCATAATTGTGGAATTAAAAAGATTGATGAATTATATTTTTGGGAAAAATTACATGCCTCCCATTGCATCTAGAGCTAATTCCCATAACAAACTAATATTCATCTGCGGGAACAATACTTGGTCCATCAGGTCAAGGTCCAAGAGTTTTATGTGCTTAGTATTCCCCTTGACATTTCCTATGACCTTGATCTTGGGATCATGCATCTCATATGGAATTGCTTATTTGGGATCCGAACTCCGACCTCCTGTTTCTCTCGGCATGTTGGCTCTAAAGCGCTAGTAAATTGTGTGAGTTGGGGTCAGGGTTGTGACTAGGGAGTGAAACACTTCTCAGAGTATGCTCGGGTGTAGATAATTCAAAACCAAAGGGTAGCTAACAACAAGTGAGTCTCACTCCTCGAGTTTATGGGATCTTATAAACTGGATAACTGGAAATCTTTGTAGTCTCTCATAAAGACACTCGTACTTAGGCCAACAATGCAATCTCATGCTTTGGTGTCCGACGAGACTAGTAACAGGGTAAAACCTATCGGGTGATTCTGGCTTTAATGTACAGGATAATAGGGATGTGGTCGATATGAGGGGGATATATGTTTCAACGGTTGAAAATTCTGGCGGGGATATCGATGGAATCTACGTATATTGTGCCTTTATGGCTTAACGAAAATTTATGATGGGATATTGTAGCAACCATAAAGGGTATGACTGGATATGACATAGATGGTACTTGGACTTAGATACAGTTCGAAATTACTCCTCCCCGACCATAATGATGGTCTCTGTCATGTTTAATGACATCCTTTAATATGATGGTGACTCATCTAAAACTGTGCGGCTGAGTAAGGAGTTATGTATAGAAGAAACACTTAGACTGAAAAATAAACATATGTCATGGCGCAACTATGCACACTCCAATGTTATTAAATGAATTAAATAAATTGGAGAAAATTAAAATCTAACTATTGTACATGCTCCTTTGGACTGGAGCAACACTCCTTTGTCTCAATCATGAGAAATGTTTGGTTTCAGGCAAGCGCCATTCACCCAACATGGTCAAAGGATACCATCCAGTTGCTCTAGCTTCATTGC
Organism: Picea sitchensis; assembly: GCA_010110895.2. Taxonomy (NCBI): domain Eukaryota; kingdom Viridiplantae; phylum Streptophyta; class Pinopsida; order Pinales; family Pinaceae; genus Picea; species Picea sitchensis. The sequence goes on from SNQJ01S0002668.1 coordinate 128,999, forward strand.
ACCAAAGTGTTGGATTTCCACAACTATGAATGGGACCAACCAATGCATGCACAATTTGCCTAGATGCTTATGATATCGGTTGTCGTAGAGTAGTATCTTATCCCCTTGCACAAATATTTTGGCCTTAATGTGCCTGGCATGCCAAGCTTTTTATCTAGCTTTCTCAACTGCCTGATGAAAATCTTCTAGAAATCTTGCTTCCTCAAGTTCTTTCAAGTCTGCAATCCTCTGCACAACTGATTCATCCTATGTCATGTGTGTAGCATGTGCTATATATATACTAGGGGTGATAAACTCTGCAGGTACAACGAATTATTTCCCATAAACCAATTGAAATGGAGTATACCTATGTAGCTTCTTTGTGGTAGTCCTGTAAGCCCACAAGACTCCTGGAACTCTATCATCCCAGTCTTCCATGTTTGCGCAACATACTTTGGTTAGTCCTCTTTCCATAATTTTATTGAATGCCTCCATTGTATCATTAGCTTGTGGATGATAGGGACTTCTCTTATGGTGTTGCATAAGGAATTTTGTTGTCAACGTTTTTATTGCACTGCTAATAAAGTGACTACCTTGATCACTGGTCAAACTTCTAGGGAATCCAAACTAAGTGATGGCATTTTCAAAGATGAATCTAGCAGTTGTACTTGTCAAACAATCTTGAACTTCCTCTTCTTCAACCCATCTCATGAGGTAATATGTTGCAGTAATGATGTATTTGGCCTTTGAATGCTTAGTTGGCATGTTGATTAGTCCAATAAATTCAACAAACCACTTCTCGAAATCTTGAAGTGCTCTGACTGGCTGAAGAGGTAATGCATCTCTGCATGATGTCTTCCCTACTCTTTGGCAGGTGTCACAAGATCTAGCATACTCTTTAGCGTCTTTAAATAATGTATCCCACCATAATCCAGCTTGAAGCACCTTATGTGCAGTAGCTTTACCTCCAACATGTCCTCTCGCAAATCCACTGTGGAATTCCCACAGAATATATTGCCTCTGGTAGTTCAAGACATATCTTCTGAGGATGTTGTCGAGTCCCAATTTGTACATTTATCCCGCAATCAGTTGATAGTCGGTCGCATGAACTACCATATGTCATTTTTGGGTTGCGGAGTAAGTTTCTGGGTAGGTCCTTGTACTGAGGAATATAGAAATGTATTCAAGATACTCTGGGATGGTATCAATTCAGAACAATTCTGCATCTGGGAGCTGATCATCCACTGCTCCACCACTTTCCCCTGACTTCAACCTAGAAAGGTGATATGGAACCACATTGCATCTTCCTGGTTTGACAACTACTTCGAAAGAAAACTCTTGAAATAGGAGTAGACACCTGCAAATCCTTCCTTCAAGTACTGGCTTATTAACTAGGTACTTCAATATAGAGTGGTCAGTAAAAAAATTGAAATGAGAGCCTAACAAATAGTGTCTAAACTTTTTTAATGCATAAATCATAGCTAGACCTTCCCTTTCGGTGGTTGCATAGTTGTGTTCATCTTGCGAAAGTTTTCTGCTGGAAAAATAGATAGGGTGGTCCATATTTCCTTCCCCTGGTTGTGCTAATATGGCTCCCAGGGAAATGAACGATGCATTTGTACATGGAATTCAATTTCCCAATTGGGAAATATCAAGATAAGTGCAGTACTTAGTTTTTCTTTGAGAAAGTTGAATGCTTTGTCACACTCTAGTGTCCACCGAAATATTTTGGACTTCTTCAATAATGTTTCTAGAGGTGTGGTGATAGTTGCATATATTCTGATAAACCTGTGGTAATATCCTGTATGTCCTAGCGTAGAGAGTAACATTTTAGCACTTGTAGGTGGCAACATATTCAGAATGACCGCAACTTTAGTTGGGTCTACCAAGACTCCTTGTTTGCATACAATATGGCCTAGAAGATTTCCATGTGGTACACATAAGATGCACTTTCTTAGATTCATAGATATTTGTAATTCACGACATCTATCAAACATTAGCTGAAGTCGCGCTACATTTTCTTTTAGTAGGATGTATATTGTCCAATCATCCATGTAGAACTCTACAAAATTGTGGATGAACTCTCAAAATGTTGCTATTATGATGCGAGAGAAGACTACATTAGCATTCTTTAAGCCAAAGGGAATTGCGTTGTATGCAAATGACCCCCATTCAGTTATGAATGTGGTCTTCTTCTTGTCTTCTCTGCAATTCTGACTTGGTGATATCCTGACAATTCGTCTATAAATGAATAAGATTATTTTCCTGCAACCTGATCTAACACTTTGTCACTAAAAGGTGTTGGAAACGGATTGTGCACACATGCAAAATTTAGACTTCTATAGTCCACACAGACCCAAATGACTTATGTATCCTTCTTTATCTAGATAACTATGGGGCTAACCCACTCGGCTTCTTCGATTGGAAAGATAAGTCTTGTCGCAATCATTTTTTCTACTTCCTTCTTGACCTTCTCTTTTATTTTAGGATTAAGGCGGTATGGTCTGTGCTTCACAGGTTTTTAGCAGAGTTTCAACTCGATTTTCATTTCTCCCATGGCTCCTTTTATACCTTTCAGTTCTGATAATGTTTCCGAAAACAAGTCTGCATACTCCCGCAACAGGTTGTGTACTTCATTCATAGTTTGTTCATCCCAGTAATATCCTATAGAAGCTATCTTAGGATGCTTTGTACTCCCTATATTAACTTTTCACAAATTTAGTGGATAGTTATAAGAGCTACATGTGTGACTAGGTATAGTATCTTGAATCTCTCTGCTACCTTTTATTTTCTCGATAGTTAAGTTTCTAAGTTCTTCTAAGTCATCAGGTTTTTCCAGGTCTTTCTCAACTTTACAGCAAGGTACAATTATCTTATCATATTCAAGACTCAGACTAGGATGAAGCAATTGAACTCGGTCAACACATAATAATGGACTTGATATCTTTTTGCAAATGTCAATAAAAGTAATTTCTTTGATTCTTTGAATAACTGTGTTGAGCTCAAGGTACTTACTTGTAAAGGAGAATTCCCTGCAAGACTAGTCTTGTAAGGTCTTCCAACAATTTGTTTGTCTTATGGTCTCTTCATGTATGTACCAGGATTTTGGGATTGGACCCAGCAAATGGAGAAATACCTAAACCTACAGGTGAGAGGGTACTTCTGCAACTTGCCACGGCTTCAAGCAATGCTCAATATGCATCAATATGCACTTTAGGGTCATACCGCCCATCAAACAGTTGTGTATATTGAACATATATATTCATCTCTTCTTTTAGATGATCCCTACTTTGGAATCGACATTGGATGGATTTCTTCATGTCTTCCCACTCCATAATCAAGGCTTTATGAGTGGCCCACCATCTAGTAGGGTTATGTTGCAAGGCTAAGTCAAGAACATAGATCCTTTGATCCATCACTATTTTCTCTTCCATGCTGGCAAGAAAAATGTGTACCTCTGGCGTACCATCATATGTTGGGTGTTCTCTGATCTCGGTTCCAATCTATCTTGTTTCTATGATAGTTTCACATCATCTTGAGAATCATTCATATGATCCCTATCGCCAACTATCAAATGTTAATTTTGAATCCTCGTCAACAGATTGTATGCTTCTCCAACTTATCGATCCATATGCAGTGGGATTTATGTAATTTGGTCTCGTTCCTACTGTTATGGTGTATTATTGGTCAAGAGGATCTGATTCCATATTGTTACCCATTGGTTAAGTGTATCTAGGCCCTAAATATGGATTCAAGGGATGAACTACTTTTATCTCATCCACCTCAAATGTCATCGTGCCCCTCTTTAGATCAATGATAACATAGTTGTTGTATTCCCAATAAATTCTGAGTAGAGCAGGGTAGGGATCCTTATCTCCCATGATTTCAATTACCTCAAAATCAGTTGTGGTTTTAACTCCTGCAACATCTATTTCCACATTTTCCAGTCTTCCTAGTGGGAAAATGCAGTATTGGTTTTCCATTCTCAACTGGATGGGGGAATATACTAACTAAGGTTTTCCCAAATATTCCCAGGTATTTTTGGGTAGGATGTTGACATCGGATCCCAAATCTCACATGACATCTTTAGTCTCAAAATCATCTAGCTGGGATTCTAACTTAAATTATTTTCTTGTGCGCACCTTTCTTCTTTGTATTATCTGGGTATTCTTCTCAGGGAGGTTGGTCCTTACTATGGCTTCTGGGGTTCCCTCATTTCCCAGTATTAGGTACAGGGTGTTGCACAAATTTTCCGTAAGTTGATCATCCTCTAGAATATCAAAGAACAATTGAAACCAGATATTGATTACGTTTTGAGACTGTTCATGGTGTCTGTTTGGAATTATAGAGTTTCTAGGTGTCGGTGGTGAGGTAGGGGCTTGCGAAATTTTAGGTTGAGAGGTGAATTTAGGGGAATTCTCTATTATCTCTGGAGTGGGGTTACTCTTTAATATTTCTATTGCATTTTTGAAGAACAACTTTTGTTTCAAAGGGTCATACCTATCATCCTTGGGAGTTGCTTACTTAATCTTGGGCTAACTGTCTGCATCTTCCCCATTTTTTTATCCTCCATGAGTAATGATGTTGATCTTAGGTAGTTGTCCCTCGATTCCCCTTTTCATTTATAATCTTATGAGGTCATCTCCTCGTTGATGACTCTGATATTCCCATTTCATGATCAGTTCTTGCCAGTCTTCAATTGCATGCCCATTATTTCTGTAGTGAGAGCACCATGGTCATCTTGGGTGAGGGTAGTCTCTGGCCAAGTGACCTTGTTCATTACAGTTGTAACATCGACTCGGCCCTCTTCCTCCATTTCTTCCTCCTATGAATCCACCGCCAGTCCCACCTCCCTGGCCTCTTCCAGGTCCTTGGGGGGTTTCGTTTATTCTGAATGTTGTCCGACCTAATATGTTAGCAAGCGTTTCCAACGCTCTACATTGATTCGTAGCATGTTTCATAGTTGTGCATAAATCACAATGTATTTTATTGGGCGCAGTCGTGTACTTCTGCATAATAGGACATTGTCTTAGTGCATTCCCATGTGTCCAAAAAATATCACAATACTTAGTTGGTTGAGATGTTTGAGTTCTTGGAAAGGTCTGGTATAGCCCTGGTACATGGAATAGTGGAGTCGCAGATACTTGCGCAACTCCTCACATTGGTCCTGGAGAGGGTCCCATCGGATTGTGAGGATGTCCCATTCCCCTCATGCACATACATTCAATTTCCATATGCCCCTCTGTGTGGCATCATGTGAACCAAACCTGAGGTCGTCCTGGTCTTGGTATGGTTAATTATTGAATCTTCTCCATTAGCGTGGATATTTTTCCCTGGAGTTGCGAAAAAATTGCATCCACTGGAGGCATGGTCACCCTCAGACTCCCTGGATAACCTTCCATGGCTTTGATCTTCATCGATTATTCCAAGGCGTCTATTAAGGTGGCTATATGTTGTTGTGTTAGAGTAATTCTCGTCAGAGGTATTAATCCTTGGATGTACCATTCCCTCTGATGATCTTTGTGAATTGGATGTGCTAACCTCCCAATAACATCTTTAAATTTTTTATTGTACTCCCAGACAGATTCTTCTTCCCTTTGTTGAATCTCCCACAACTTAGAGAGAGATTGTTTCTCTAACTAAGGTAGTTTGAATTCGGTGATGAAATTCAAGAAAACTTGGGCAAGGGTGAACGATTTTCCTTCCACTCCTGGTTCAATATCCTTCATGTACCATTTGAGGGCACAACCCCTCAAGGTAGTCTACAATTATACTAATTTTTTTTCATCAAGATTCCCTCTGGATCTCCAGATGGATTCACATGAGAACCAATGTTTCTCTACATCCTCATCCCTTTTACCCTAGAACTATGGGTATCGAGCGATCGATCCTCCCATATTTCCAGCCATTCTAGGTATTACTGTTCTTATTAGAATGAAACCTAATGGTCTTGGTTGCGATATGCATGGGGATCCCAATATCATCCTAGTGTTTACGGTTATAGACTGCGACTAACTAACTGGATGCGATGGAATAAAACTGGCTTAAGTATGCGATGTAGAATTTACCACGGGTATAGAGGACACCTGGGGAACGGGTCATTCGGGGCTGGTTCCACTAACTTCTGGGAGATTTTCTTTGATGTGGGGGGTCTCATTTTATTCCTCTGGAGTATCCTTCTCGACCTGATTCCTGATGTTTCCTGTTATCAGGGCTGAATCTTCTTGGTCTCTTGCAAGATCCAGACATGCTTCATCTGCCCTTGCTTCTCCACACTCCTCTTTTCATCCACCCATCTGGGGACTCCTTCCTCTCTGTGCTTCTCTCTGCTGTAATCTTATACTGGCCAATTTTTATTGTCTTCTCACCTTCCTCAACTCTTCTTTCTTTCTTTCATTTGTTCCTCTTGATCTGATTTATTTTCGTAACACCTCAGACTACTTTGTTTCTTTCTTTACCTTTCCACACCACCACTTCTCAACTATGGAGACTCTCCTCAAGGTTCGCTTGTTTCTTGAATTTGTTTCTTGATCTTCCCCCATATGTCAAAGAACCCTTTCCGTTTCTCAGGTCATGATCCTACCCCAAAATAACCCTAACCCAAGCGTAGGTGTTTAGGCTACCATCTCAATCGAGGGAATAATTATCATCCCCTCCTCCATCAAGAATTCTTTGATCCATAAAGGAATTTCCCTCAATAGTCTTCCACGTGCACCTTTCCTGAAAATTTCTTATGCCCATCAAAAAGATTGGTGATTCTCGGCTGTGAATTCAATGATATATCCTTCTAGAGTCATGTTAACCCAAAAATCGAATGCTCAGGTAATCTGGTGATCAAACCGATGAAGTATTTCGATCTTCTCTATATCCCAAGTACATATCTTCTTGATGCATTCTTTGAATTCTATATCTTCTTGTAGTCGATCTATCCAATGGAATAGTTCTTCTGGGAATTTTACCCAGAATATCTCATACTGGTCACTCGATATTTCTGAGTAAAAGATAGAATCTCTTGTAGCCTTCTCACTTTTACCTCGCAACTCTGGTTCCTTACATATAAAGACATCACAATTCCGTTCCCACCATTGGTGAATATCACATATATAGATCTGTGGAAGCATCATCCTTACATGTTCCCTTTTAAATCACAGGTCCCGACAACAAAATCATTTTGTTGGCGCAAAAGTGATCAGACTAGGGTCCTCTTACAGTTACCAAAAAAGGTACCGAAGTAGTCTAGAGCATTGGAATTTTCATATTTCTGGGAGGGAAGAAGTCTCACCCGAAGCGCAACCGAGACGAGAAAGAAAGGGAAGGGTAAGGAGAATACTTAGAAAAATATATGAAGTATCAAGATTCATGTTAGTCTTGCACAATATATATTAAACCTGTAGCAGTACTGAACATTTCCTAACTGAGAATAAAGAAACAGAGTTGTGTCAGCATTCACAAGGAAGCAATTAATCATATCAGACATAAAATATAATACAGAGTAGCATTCAATACATTCATAAGACTAGATACACAAGATATATTCAAAATTTGGGTCTCCAATTGTATTAGCATATATCAGGTTCTTCTCATAGCTTGAGTCACATATACAAGAAATCAATAGATACTCCCCAGACCCTGTGTGACAAGGTTATCTCAGTCCCTTACTCTTTCCAACTCTACAATAATACATAACTCTATTACATTAATAGTCTGGTTCTTACCCACATCTCAAGACTCAACTAAGCTAGCAACATGAACGATAACAACAATGACTCTAGAAACAACAACAAACCCACCAATCCTTTTACAATAGTATTGATCTCATATATATAATCCAATCTAGGTTTTATGGTTGAGAAACCAAGAGTTCTCTCTTCTTATTGATCTTGTTGTAACTTCTTTCTTCAAAACTGATGTTGTGTTATCCTTCCAACCGCTTTTTGTTTCTTCCTTTATTCTGTTGTCCAACTCCTAAGCATCTTGTGCAACTTCTGTTCACCAAAATGAATCTGCAACATAACTTGTGTAACTTCTATTTATCAAAACTAAGGGCCCAACAAACATTCCATGGTGGCATCGAGAGATCGTTGAGATTGTTTGTATGTTGAGAAGGAATTGCCCACGACTTTTATGGACTTGAAATTCCATCTTCTAATTCACCTATCTGATGAGGTTGAATTATCTGGGGTGCTCTCATGTCATTGGATTTTCTTCTTAGAGAGGTACATGAAAAAAATGAAGGGGTTTGTTTGACAAATGGAAAAACCAGAGGGCTCTATGTAAGATGGGTACATAGTATACAAGTCGTTCTATTATGCAGTGAGTACCTCAAGAAAATTGACGACGCAATAGGGGTGGTCATTTGGGACAAACATCAAGATGAGGAAAAAAAGGGAAGGGGAGCTACTCCAAACGAATGGAAAAAGGAACTTGATAAAGAATAAGTCAATTATATTTTGTCAATATAGTACAGAGAAATTATTTGCATTGAAGTTGATAATATATATTTCATCCCATGCTATTCATTTTGAATTCTTGTATACATCAGCAAATTCAAAAATTGATGTCATAAATAAATTTGTTCTTTAAGTTGATATTATATAATTGATCTCATGTTATTCATTTTTAATTTTTGTATACATCAACGAATTTAGAAATCGATTTCATCAATAAATTCGTTCTTCACAACGCGGAGGCAACATGACCATGTGTTGGGTTGTATGAAGATAAAATAAGGAAATGAGAGAGTGAAAAGAAATCATTCAGATGATTGAATGGTAGAAGCATGCCTTATCCTCATCATTTATAGAAAATATGCCAAACATATGTCCCAATAGTTGGGTGGTTGACCAGATACAAGAGAAATATGTGGTGTCTAGTCGTAACCCACATGGAGAATATATGGATGCACTAAACATAGGGATCAAGTGCAACAACTTTGTAATAACCTCTCTTAGTACTACATTTTATTTATAATATTTCACATTTGAATTGTAACATGTATCATTTTTTTATTAATGCTTCGGTTATTAGGAATATGGCATTGTCCTTTGTTCGCATTTTTACAGGTGCATTTGTTCCCATCTATGTGGGAATATGTAAATAATTTTCACACTGAGTATGCTAATTGTGGGGTGGAGGTCGATTTTGACCAATCTAGTCATGCTAGCCACCATGATCAAAACCTAATATAGGGGAAGTTAGGTTACATTGGAAATATACAAGAGATCATACAAGTGGACTTCTCATCATTTCAATGTGTTATTTTTTGTTGCAAGTGGACTTCTCATCATTTCAATGTGTTATTTGTTGTTGCAAGTGGTGGGATAATATGTATTAACTCCAAAAAGAATTGAGTTGAAAGTAAGGAGCCTTATGTTTACCCAAAACATTGCAATCAAGTGTTTTTCTACACAGATGTGTTGGATGGGGATTGGCGGTTTGTACTGAGACATGATCCAAGGTCTAAACATATTTTTTAGAACAACAATGTTACAATGCCAATCAAGGAAGATAATCAAGGTGATGACAACAAAGATTGATTTGTAAATGATTTGTTTGGACATTTATATTGTGGATGTGTCATTTTATTATGGGTATCTATAATGGCCATTTATGTTTTTTTTCTTCATTTTATAATTATGTTGGATATGAAAAGTTAATAACCATTTACAACCACCATATTAAAAACACATTAAATAGTACAAACATAAGATGTGGTTTTGATATATTTTTATTGTCATATTTATTGTTTATTATAACAAATTTATGTTGTATTGTATTAACATATGTTTATGTTAACCTTTGAATTATTAAGAATTAATTGAGATATCACAAAGTTGGTGATGTAAAATAGTAAATGTTTATTTTAAATTATATTTTATTTAACAAAAAATTGAAGATATTAAAAAATATTCATACCTCGAAAAAAATTGTTGTTTAAAAAAATCAAAATTCAAATAAATATATACTTACTTTGATGGAACTTCTAAGGACAACTCCAACAAAATAATTGTGTGCAACATCTATGAGTTTCAGAATCACACTTGTGGTGTTGGCATTACCAACTTTGATGGCATTCCCAACCTTAACTAGTGCAACTAACATGGCCTTCACCTATTCCACTCCATCCTTTAGTTTTATAATCATATAAACTTATATTAATCATTATTTTTGCATTCTCCTTGAAATAAGTGTCAATATAGGAAGGACATGGAAATTCTAACAGAGTCGTTTTCTAGAGCCTAGTTAGAATTAAGGAAAATTTTAATGATCCATACTTATCTAAAAGTAGAAACCTTTGTCAATTTTACTAATTCTTAAATTATTAATTATAAAATGTTGGGTGATATTATTTTTTTAACAGATGATTCATAAAGTTTGTATTAGAGTAAAAATGTATGAAACCATTTCATCAAAAGTGTATAGATCAAATTGTATTACTATTATCTATATTTAGTATTTTAAATTTAATTGAATAAATTTCATGTATTATAATAGTTGGATAATATAAATGAATAAAATCTTTGGAAACATTAAATATTAATAAAATATAATAATTGTGATTTTAGTAAACAATTGTATTATAACTTTGTCATGTACTCTTTAAATAACAAAAATTAAAAAAAAAATAGCATTATTATTATTGTTGTTGTTGGAAATATTGTTATCATTAATGTCAAAGATAGGGGGAACCTACAGATGTCCAAGATAAATATTACAAGCCTATAGATGTCCAATATAAAGACTGCAAGACGGATATTGTTGTTTGGATTTTTTATGATTAGTTTGGATACCCTATCTTTGAAGGAATGTTTACCCTAAATATCTAGCTCAAATGGGAGCACAAGTTATATGGTTGGAAAGCTTATTCTAAGACCTTTCCAAAAGTATATGACATTCCTTCTAACTCCCTAGGGTGCACTAAGGAGGGCTAAAGGTTTGTGGTGTTTCCGTGTGCATGTTGTCGTTAGTGGATATTGTTGTTAGTGGATGTTGTCATCAATGGATGTTTCTGTCAGTGGATTTTGTCATCAATGGATGTTTTCTTTAGTGATTTCATTTTGGTAATGATACTATGAGGTTTGCTAGGGTTTGAAGGATTATCTATGGAATAAAGCATGCAAGTGAAGTTAGAAGTATTTTGTGTATGAAGATCTTGGCTTGGTGTCTACACATATCTTATTGATTTGGTGCTCAGTTGAGGAGATTGGTGTCTCCAGTAGGTTGGTGCCTACATCTTGTTGAGTTAGTACATAGTTGAGGAGATTGGTGTCTTAAGTAGGTTGGTGCCTACAACTTGTTGATTTGGTGCTCAGTTAAGGATATTTGTGTCTCTGGTAAATTAGTGCATAAACTATTTGTAACAGTAGGTTGGTGCCTACAGACATTTATAAAGATAATTTTTTGGTTTTCTCCTGATTGGTTTTCCATGTTAAACTATATGCATTATGATTTGAGTTTATATGTGATTATTGTTTCTCGGTTAATGAATGATTGATGAATGGTTAAATAAAGTAAAAACTATCTTATGTTGATTCACCCCCCCCCCTCTCAGTATAAGAATAAGTTCAACAATTAGTTTCAAAGAAGGTTCCTTCAAAAACAATTTAACCACTGGAAGGAAGATATTGAGCACATATGGATTTCAAACAAGGTATCCCTATAAACATAGCTCCTTTGTTCGATGGAAAAAACTATGCATCGTGGAGTATAAGAATGAAGATATATTTGCAAGCAATTGGGTTTGGTATTTGGGAATCAATCACAATAGGTTATATAGATGAAGTTGGGAAGGAGTCACTTGAAAATAATGCAAATGAAATAGATGTCATCTTGAGCAGCCTATCAAATTTTGAGACTTTCAAGGTAATGAAGTGTACATTAGCTAAACAAATTTGGGACAAGTTACAAAACATTAATGAAGAGAGATCTAGTGATTGTTCCAGCTGTGAGTCGGGAACAGAAGAAACACAATTTGTGAGAAAGCTAAAAGGAGGTCCTGGAAAATACAAGGGTAATCTACCCATCAAATGCTTTAATTGTGGTAGAATGGGAAAATTTTCTACTAAGTGTATATATGTGGAAAGGGAAGATATTAATGATGAAGAAGAATCTATATTTGTAACCATGGAAACAAAGCTTGTTGATCAGAAATAAAAGTGAGATTCAGAAGAAGAAGATCTTGAAGCAGAAATCATTAGTTCCCTAGAAGAAATATATAGGATTAGAAAAAGGAATATAAAGTTGAAGGATAAATTGCATAAGAATAAAAATAAGGATCATGATCTTGAAGAAATAGAGAAGATAATTATCATCTTGAAGATTAAGCTAGAATAAGCAAAAGGAATAGAATAAGTAGTGAAAAGTCAGCTCAAAGAAAAGGAAGAAACCTATGAGAAGTTAGATTCTAAAGTTGTCTCATTAAAGGAGAAATTGAAGAAGTCAAATAATCAGTTGAAGTTTGAAAAGAGAACTGAAACTTTAAATGAGAATCTCAGTTGCCAAAGGTCACCATTCATAAAGAATGGTCTTGGCTATCCTGAGAATCAAAATATTCCTAAAAAAAATCCTAAAAGATATGCTAATATTATCAAAGGCTCCATCAATAATGAAAGAAGCAGTAAGAAAGGAAATGATGACCAAAATATTCAAGATTCTTCTCACAAGAACAACAAGAATGAGTCTATAAGATTTGTTCCACCAAGAAGGCCTTTCACCAACCAGTATCAAAATATCTTTCTTGTCTATTGTTTTTCTTGAAATAATTTTGGCCATAAGGAAATAAATTGTAGAGTGTATGCAATAAGTGATCATGTGAGAGATAGAAATAGAGGTTCTTATAAGACCTCAAAGGATGATTATGTGAGAAAAAAAACCATAAGCTCTCATGGGTTTGCTAACATAAAATACAATTCATTTTCTCCTCTACTTGATTACAATATTTAATTCTATAAGTGAAATAACTATGGGAAAATAGCACGTTACTGTAGAAGCAATATAGTCATACATCCTAAACAAAACAACGAAGAAAATGTTCTTACCACACATAGAGAAGGATACTCAAAGGTTTGTAAAAGGAAGCAAAAACAAGAAACAAGGAAAGATAATTTTTTTTGTTATGACAAGGGATGTGATAAGCTACATGAAGATGGCAAGGAGATTCTTTGCTTTGATTCTCATTTGAGACATGTACACCCCATTTCTAGAAAAGGTAAGGCTGGTACATTTCCTTGCGAAAATAGAAATTCAAGTTTACATTACTCTTTTGGAAAAGAGAAGTCATTTCATTGGTCCTTGTCATAAATGAATGAGGAAAAAACATATTCAAATAAAGTCAATAATAAAGCTTCATCCCATTCATAAGATCAATTTAATGACTTTGGAGTGGAAGGTTTGATAAATAAAAACAATCAAATAGAAGGATCAGTGTTGGATACTTGTAGGAGAGACATCTTGGATAATGATCAATTAGAGATATACTTTTAAATTTCACATTGGAGTGCTTTAAGGGAAGCACAAGCTCAGGGTGAGCATCCATTTTCCATTGATATCAAAGGGGGAGAAGTTGCATACAAAGGAAGAGTTGCATACACAAGGAGAGTTGCATATAGGGGGAGTATTATAGAATTGACTAAGGGTTGCCATCAATGACAAGGGGGGATATTGTTGGAAATATTGTTTTCATTAATGTCAAAGAGAGGGGGAGCCTACAGATGTTCAAGATAAATATTACAATCCTACATATGTCCAAGATAAATATTGCAATATGGATATTGTTGAAAGTATTACTTTTATATTTTTGATGATCAATTTGGATACCATATCTTTGAAGGAATTTTTTACCCTACATACCTAGCTCAAATGGGAACATAATTTATATGGTTCAAATCTTATTCGAGACCTTTCCAACAATATAATGGAATTATATAACTCCCTAGGGTGCATGGAAGAATTTGCAGGGTTTGTTGTTGTGTGCATTGTTTTGAAGTTGTGAAGTTATCGTCAGTGGAATTGAATGTTGTTAGTGGATGTTTCCATTAGTGAATATTTCCATCAATGGATGTCACGATCATCGATTACATTATGGTAATGATGTTATGAGGCATGATGGGGTTTGAAGGATTGTTTGTGGGGCTTATGTAGATTAATTCAGAAGTACTTTGTGTTTGAAGACATTGTATTGGTGTCTACACATTGAGTTGGTGCTCAATTGAGGAGGAATTGGTGTCTCAATATGTTGGTTCCTAGATCTTTTTGAGTTGGTTCTCAGGAGATTGAGTGTCTCTCTAGTAGGTTGGTTCCTACATATTGTTGATTTGGTGCTCAACTAAGGAGAATGGTGTCTCCAGTAAGTTGGTGCCTACAATATTTTAATAGTGAGTTGGTGCCTACATACATTTATAAATATAAAGTTTATGGTTTTCTCGATTAAGGTTCCATGTTAAAACTCTCTATGCATTAATATTTGGTTTATATGTGATTATTGTTTCTTGACTAATGAATGATTGATGAATGGTTAAATAAAGTAAAATTTATCTTATATTGATTCACCACCCCCACCCCCTCAATATAAGCATAAGTTCAACAATTATTATTATTATAATATGAAAAGACATAAAGATTCAAATCACAATAATTTCTATCATCATATTTAAGTATTTTGTTTCTAAACACATTTAATCATCATAGTGTATCTGTTGGACAACAAAAAATTCACATTGAAGAAGAGTTGAACATTATATGGTGTTAATGGTTATAATGTTTTGCAATCACGATCCAAATTAAATGATTTCATAAAAGTAAGTTAAATATTATGAAATTGTAAAATTTAAATTATTGATACATCTCAAATTTCAATATAAGCATAAGTTCAACAATTATTATTATTATAATATATGAAAAAGACATAAAGATTCAAATCACAATAATTTCTATCATCATATTTAAGTATTTTTGTTTCTAAACACATTTAATCATCATAGTGTATCTGTTGGACAACAAAAAATTCACCTTGAAGATCAGTTGAACATTAATATATGGAATTAATGGTTATAATGTTTTGCAATCACGATCCAAATTAAATGATTTCATAAAAGTAAAGTTAAAAATTATATGACAATTGTAAATTTAAATGAGTGATACATCTCAAATTTAACTTAAAAACAAAGAAACCATTAACAATGTTTGTCATTATCATACTCATAATACATTTTATAAATCAAACAAAAACAAAACACAACATTATATGAAAAACATAATATACATGAGTGATATACATATGAATATGCATGTCAAACATACATCTCAACAAAATTTGCAATAACCATGTCATATATAGATCTCAAGTCAAATATAAAACAATCAATACACATGTCAATAAGTACCACTACTAGCTAGGTCCACCACTAGAGCCATATGCATCAGTGTCTCTGCTACCAAAGGTAGATCCTCTAGCAAGACCAACTATGTCGAAAAAAATGTCGAAAAAAGTGCACTATCATATGTCTCTCTATAAAGATCATCAAGATGTGAAACACTACCGGATGTGAACATAGTGTCCAAAGAATCAAAATATTGTGACACATGTGGAGGAAAAAGAGGGGGAGGGGGTTCGATGGATGATGACACCTATGGAGGAGAAGGACAAGGATCGGTGGATGGTGACACAAGTGGAGGAGGAGGAGGAGGATTAGTGGAGTATGGTGATGCATGTGGAGGAGACGTGGAAGGAGGAGGATCCAATGTGTATGTAGGTTTAGTAACATGTGGAGGGGAAGCAACAAGAGGTTGAGGAGGAGGAGGAGGATCGAACGTCGATGTAGGTTCAGACACATATGGAAGGGAAGAATGAGGAGGAGGAGGAGGAGGAATAGACGTGGATGTAGGTTCAAACATGTGTGGAGGGGAAGCAAGAGGATTGGTATATGGTGCAACCAACTCATGTGGAGGAGAATCAATAGAAGGAGGAGGAGGACCATGTGTTGGAGTAAATGATGTGGATGGCTCTGCTAATGAGCTAGATGGAGTGGTATCGTGAGTAGCACCCCTCAATGTCTCAATGCGTTTTATGGCACAAGAAATATGATACATAAACAACATAATGTCACAAGGAAAACTCCTTCATATTGTAGAGAGGTGTTTTACTCATAATATGTCTCTAACGGGTTGGGCTACCACTTTTTTACCAGTCATGACACCGCAAAGTTAATATGCCACCTCTATCCGGACTCTCTGATATAGGATACATAACATGTGGGATATCTGTATTGGAGGTTGGTCCTCTGCCTTATCCATCACTTCATCCTCATGTTGGGTAGGCTCATCCCCAACATATGTGCCAATATATGCAAAAAAATAGATAATAATAATCAGATAATTTTAAAAAAAATGTTACAATAAATTGCATGTGCATTAAATAAAACATAAAAATATGCAACTAGATTTATCAAAACATAAAAATATTATTACCTCTCCCATCTGTTGGCTCGGATTCTATAAATCGGATGTTTGGACATCCTCTCCAATACATCCCCACATTTGGGTACTCTATGATATCGAGGACAGGATTTTCCTCGCTAGTCATTAAATCATATACATCCCTACCGACCGAAGAGATGGAAAACTTGAACTGGCCCTTCTTGGGCATCAACTACTCCCACATGTGCATACGCACATCAAGCATAGTCCTAGAAGGAAAGCAGGTACTATTGGATAAGTGGCATGAACCCTCTCAAAAAATAGTGTAAATAACTTTGATGCGAATGGGAAGAATCTCATCCCATGTAAAACAACGCGACGATGATCTAATGCGTAATAAAACTATCTCAAAAGATTTCTTGACCACCTAATCAATTGGAGCATATGCAATAAACTATATACATAATTATAAAACATAGAGAAATTAATTCTCTTCCCATAAAATATATGATGTGACAGTGTCGAGAGAATAAGACACGAGAACCTAACATCATCTCTACCAAATGAACTTATCTGCAGTTGACCACCATGAACCCGGAACTCCTAAGAGGAATGAAACTTTGGATGGACATATCTTTGCACGTATGTTAGTTGGGTCTCTCTTGCAACACCATGCGGTAGCACAGGGAAATGGGGCAAAGCCTCCCCCCTCCTAGCGATAACCCAGTGATGAAATAGAGAACCTCCTCCATGGTATGATACCACATATCAGGACCAACCCTGAACCCCTATTTCCCATGATCCCAGTAATGGGTCAACTGTTGTAACAACAAAGAGTTCCCCCTGAGGAATGTTCCCTCCAGATAAAATTTCAGGAGGCCAACATCCATCGAAATATCATGTGTCGGATGTGAAATAGGGCAAGGGAACATCTCCCTCTCCCTCTCCTTGGGCTCCCATTGACGCACAATTGTGTGTGTCTTGACCTATTGTTGCTACTACTTCTCTTCCTCTCGTTATTGTCATCTTTGATTCATTTAAAAATATTGTTAGGAACATATATATAGATAAAATAAACTTAAATTATAAAACAAACACATATACAAATGATGTGTATTTAAAAATATATAAAATTATTTTTTTTTACCAAAAAAATCTAAAATAGTAACCAATGTGCCTCAAACAGAACATACGTCGTACTGATGGTGCCCGATATCAGACAACACATCAGTGTCATGTTTCTTGTCACACCACCGCGTATGTTAGTGGTGCATCCCATAAGATGCAGCGCACCAGTAAATTTTGAAATAATCGACCCAGTTTCATGCTCTTTACACCACCACTGCATTGTTTATACCTAGATGCACCACTAGGTTAAATTGTTTCATCGCAAATTAAGTTTTGTGATGTGTTAATATGAATGCACTCATACAACCATGTTATTATAGAACTAGCATTATGTTTCTTGGTACGTTGTCTTTTATAGAGAATCGAAAATGGGGCATCCAATGAAACACCCTGACACACGAAATGGTATAATATTTTCTTGGTGCAATTATTTTATTCGAACTCATTCATTTTTCTAATAAAGACGCATCACAACACTAAAATTTATGGTGCACAAAATCATTGTTTCCCTTTGTTAAGTTAAAACCACCAATGCGTCAATTTTACTAGAGCACCGGCATGATGTCTAGCAATGCATTGTATTACTAACGCACCACAAGCTTGGCCTTATGAAAGACAAACCATGATGCTTATTTTTCAAAACCTGTCGCAGTGTGTACTTTTAGATTTTACACACCAGTGCTCCATGCTTATTGTCAAACCACCATGGATTGCAGCAGTCTGTCTAATAAGTCGCACTGCTCTTTACAATGTCGGTGCATTTGTTGGACTGATGGGCACGACTAGGTTAAATTTCTTTATCGCAACTGAAGTGGTGCAATGTGTTACTATTAATGCATCGGTGCTATCATGATAGTGGAGCACCAGTGTTTTGTTCAATGGTGTGTTGTAAAGGATAGAGCATCAGGAACGAGGCTTCCAATGAGACGCCTTGCTATGCAAACTTAGGCAATATATGTCTTGGTGTGATTTTGTAAACAACACCGGTGCATTTGGTTAAAATGGTTGCACGGCTATGTTAAATTTTATAAATCGTTAATTTAGTGGTGTGGTTAATTAAGTGAAATGTATCGATGTTGGTTGAAGCCAATTATGTGTCGGTTGCAGGGCATTCCAAAGGATGCACCGCTTTGTTTTTAAAATTTATCATGGTGCTCTTGCTTGAGTGGCACTGATGTGTACATGCATATGATATTCACCAAGGGAGGTTCTTACTATGAATTTAACATAGGACACACCATGTTGGGGTGAGCTGAAGCATTCAAGCAAACCACGCGAATTGGAAAAAAAATGAAAAAAAATGTCAAATTTCAAGCTAAATTAAAATTTTAATTGGATGAAAATGCAAATAGAAAGGTAATAAAAATTTTACCTGGCTTCTTATGTCCTGAAGAGGCATGGTTTCACCATTGAGAGAAAATGAAAATTCGTGGGAATTTCCAAAATTTGGAAATGCATGGAATCTACCAATGGAGCTATCCAAGTCACTGTAGATCATTGGAAACAAGGAATCTTTGGAAGGAGGGTGAGAATTGGTGCTTGCTTGAGAGTTTGGAAGCATGATATGCACTATAACAATGAAAATTGGTTTGGTAATATTTTTTATTTACCCTACCGTAGTGCGCCTGGTGACAAAGAGGCACACCAGTGTGATTTATTTGGTTCATGTAATTTTTTATTATAAAGTATGACGATGATTTTGAACATTGAAGCATTGGTGATTTATTTTTTATGTACGCACATGTGTGTATATACCTTAAAGGCACACTGATACAAAAACCTTCGTCTTCCCACCTCTGCTACCAACCTCTACTATAAATAAAAAATGGATATATTTTTTGGGGAGATTCCATAAAAACCTCTACAAGAAGGTTTTGTCCTTGTAGTGTAATATGGTTAAGTACTTATCTTACTTGCTAAGAATTTACGTTACATGTTGATGGCTTATACAAGCATTATAGTTTATGTGATTCTTATTATTAGAATGTTCTTTAATTCATGATGATTAAGATGGTGCCACATATGTATTAGTATTATTGGAAAAGCTAATCTATTACAGTCTTAAACATTAATAAATACGTGGGGAATCAAATCTAAGAGAAAGGGGCTCATGTTCCATGTGCATGAACACTTTTTCATAGTCCATAAGAAGCCTTGGGAAAGGGAAATGAATTGAAAAATTCCTACTAAAGTTAACTAGGGTAAAAATCCCCAAGGGGAATGAGTTGTAGTTTACTCTTTCCCACTTCTTGACACTTGTAATTTCACTCATAAGCCTAATTTTTCTCAACATGAGATCTGGTAGGGAGGATGGAAGGTCAAAATACAATCTTGAGATATATTAGAAAAGAGATGTATGCCTTGAGAAGAAGGCCATCCTAAGAGGACATGTTTAGAAATTTTACCCAAGTAAGAAATATATATTGTGATATTAGGGATCATACTAATTTCTACTATAATCTATTCTAAGCAGATTTATGAGGCTAAAAGTGTACTTGACCAACCATGGGTACTAATGCTCATTTGTGCCTGGTAATTATTATTTTGGGCCCTTGGGGTACCCCAATAAATTATGTTTCTTAACCAACTAGGGGTATGCATTATGGACTTTAGGTAGTAGTAAGATCATTTCACAGGAATCCCCAAGGATTTTTTGGGAGCACTAGAAGACTAGGTGCATATCCACGACACTATGGTTGATCCTTGGAATTTTTTTATTCGAGTGAGACATATACTAGGTTTTTTTTACTTCCCACTCCTCACCTCATTTCATGGTTTTATCCTCATAAACTCATTCTTATATTTATTTGGATTGGATCATTATATAATTTTTCATCTATCTTGGTACTTTCTAGGTGAACCAAATTGGAGGAATTAACTTGCAGTGCTCATTTTAGTGGCAGGTTCCAGTTTGGAAAATTGGGGTATGGAACCTTCCAGAGCCGTTTTGAGGCATTAAGAATAATTTTTGGGGGTTATAGTTTCTAGAACTTGTGCTCACACCATTTTTTTTTATATCCACACCAATACCTTTCAAACGGTGCAAAAATCACCTCAATCAAAGCTCATATACAGAAGTTATGCCACCTCCAAGTTGACCTACCTTGTTGACCACCATGGTACAAGTGGATGCCATGTCATCCCCCATTACTTACATTTGTGGTGATAGACACGTGTGGAATTTAAAGAATATTCTAGAAGTTCCAAACCTTATCAATAATTCAGGGTTGGGGATGGAAAAACCTTAACGCTAGACGATTGTCAATCTATGTTAAATATTAGGCCGCTAGGATGAGAAAGGGTTCCACTCTTTAGCATTGCATTTGTTCCATAGTTGAGCATGGAATCTAGTAGTAGTATTTTGAGAGCATAACAAAGGAGTAAAATATTTTGTAGCAACCATACAAGCCACAATGTTAAAGGAAACTCCACAATGAGTGCCTCTTTCTTTTTATTTGCATTTCCATAACTGAAGAAAAGAGATCAAAGCATAGGCCTCACCTTCTAGCTTAGTTTTCTCCCATATTGGGTTTCTGGGGATATATCTTGTGTTCCTTTGTGTGTGCATGGTGTGTTATTTTTCTCATTTCTTTCATTTTTTTATTTCAATTATTTCATAAATTCAAGCAAAGATAGTAATCAATTATTATGGGATCTAAGGGAAATTAGTTTACATAGTCTAAGATTTCATAATATTATAAGATCCGTCATGAGGAACTATTATAGTGGAATATCCACGGTAGTTTATATATCATATTGGTATCAGATCCGGGTTTCTTTGGGGTATTTTTGGAAATTTGCTAGATCCGAGAATTGGTTTAAGAATAAAGTCACATAGCCATAACCATGGTAGATGAGTCCATTCACAACAACCCTTGAGATAAAAAAAAAAGAGATATTTGTGAGGATTTAAGAGAAATTAGTTGATATCTCTCACAATATGATCCTCCTCATGGAAACTCTAGCAAACAAACTCGGCTTGTTTGTGGAGATTGCAGGTGCTAACTCATATATCATATTAGAGGGGAAACTAGGAGATAATGAAAACCCAGAAAATGACTCGAGGAAAGATCCCAAGAAAGAGAAACCAAGTTTCAGTGCCATTAGCCCTTTGCATTATTTATTTAAAATGGAAGAAAAAGTGGATAAAAATCCATACCAAGGTACGATTGATGATGTAAAGTTGAATCATTGTTTGCAACAACTAGAGGTCTATTTTAGTGTTCACAATATAGATGAGGAGCAAAATATTTCATTTTCTTGACTGAAATTAGAAGGCCATGCATTAACCTGATGGGAAAGACACATGGAGACACTTAGGCTTGATGGTGATCCTCTAGTATCTAAGTGGGAGGATTTAAAAACCCTTGTTAAGTTCCAATTCTACCCCATATGGTATGTAGAGGACCAATGGATATGTTGGCATTAATTCAGGCAAAGGAAAGGGTAGAGTATATAGGAGTACACCATCAAATTCAGGGAGATGGCTATCATGTTGGGTATCTCTCCTAAGAACCCAGATGTACTCCTCAAGTATTTGGGGGGTCTACATAATAATTTGCAAAAAAAAGTGATGTTATTCAATCCTAGGACATTTGATGAGGCATGTGTGCAAGAACAGTATCTGGAAAATATAGGCCACAAAAAAGGACATCCAAGTGGTCTAAACAAAAAGATCACCAATACGCTTCCAAGAAGGGAAAGAAGAAGTGGAAATGGAAATACATGAAGATGACAATTATTGCACATCAATGCAAGGATCCAAGTAACCACTATAACCAAAGAAATATCAATGGTCACACTAAATAAAAGTGTTGAAAACTACATCCAAAGTTGAACCCTAAGAACCGTAAGAAGGATGTCAAAAAGAAGAACCTTCCAGACATGGATTCAAGGAATCAGGTAGAGAGAAGCTCAGATGTGGATGAGAAGTTTGTCTGCAATTTAGTGTAGAAAGAGGTGAATCTGAGTATCCTTCATCACAATGAAGAGAAGGATATGGAAAAACTCTTCCAAATCAAGAGCTAGGTCAAGAATTCTAAGGTAGATGCTCTATTCGATTCTGGTTCACAGGCCAATCTCATAACAATCGATCTAGTAAAATATATTGGGTTGGAGGTTCATGATCATCCTAGCCCATATCCATTGGGGTGGGTAAACAAAGATGCAAATATCAAGGTCATGAATTTAATAGTATAAGATCAAATTTGATGTAAGTGTAGATTTGATTTATGAATTGGATTTATATTTAGTACCCCTTGATGTTTGTAGAGTAGTGTTTGGAAAATATTATATGTATATGAGGGATGCAATATTCATGAGGAGAGAAAACCAGTAGCTCATGATCAAGGATGGGAAGAGTTTCATCATCAATTCACATAATGGTAAATCAAAGATCTTTGTAGTAAGTTCCAACCAAGACAAAAAGTTGATTAGTTCGAGTAATAATTATGTTCTTCTTTTCTTATAAGAGAATTAGTCGGGTGAAGAATCAGTAAGAGTAAAAGCATCCCTGGAGGGATGTACTAAAAATAAGAAACAATGTTTGGAGGATTTTTTGCAGGAAAACAAAGGATTTTTCTAGGAACCTAAAGGGATTCCACCTAAGAGAGAAGTGGAGCATGAGATAAAATTGTTTCCTAACTCCCCATTACCCAATATTAGGTATTATAGATAGTCCATTTTGGAAGATGAAGTGAAAAAACAGTTGTAGCAGTTGCTAGAGAAGGGAGTAATTAGACCAAGCACCTCAACTTGTGGTTCACCTATTATAATAATACCCAAGAAGGATGGGACTTGGTGGATGTGTATCGATTACATAGATTTGAACAAGATTTCCCTCAAGAATTGGTACCTCTATACCCAAGATAGATGATTTGTTAGACGACTTGTGACATGCCAAGTACTTTACCAAGTTGGATCTCAAAGTGGGATACCACTAGGTACATGTCAAAGAAGAAGATAAATGGAAGACTTCCTTTAATACAAGGCAAGGTTTGTATGAATGGTTGGTCATACCATTTGGCTTATGTAATGCACCATCTATGTTTATGAGATTAACTAATGATGTATTACACCCATATTTAGATTCATTTTTAATAGTGTATTTGGATTATATATTGGTTTATATCTCTACCTAGAAGGATCACATATCACATCTCATGCAAGTATTAGATAATATGAAAATGCACCAACTACTGGCTAACCTAAAAAAAAGTGAGTTTTATCAGTAGTCATTGGTGTATTTGAGGTACATGATCGGTGGAGGGGAGCTCACGATAGATCCCACAAATATGGAGGCCATCATAAAATGTCCATCTCCTACTAATGTCATTGAGGTTAGAATCTTTGTTGTGATAGTACAGTACCTACGAAAGTTCATAGCATCCTTTTCAGTAGTAGCTACACCAACCCACACCATAACAATGATCAGTAAGAGTTTCCATATTTTCAAGCTAAAATGAAAGATTAGTCAAGAACCAGTTCTTGGATTGGATAACTTGTAGAATCCTTTTGAAGTGGATACAAATGTAAGTGGGTATGTTATGGGAGTTGTTTTGATGCATGGAGGAAAGCCAATATGCTATCATTCTGAGATGTTTCATGGGGGAGTTTTGAACTACCCTACATATGATAAGGAACTCTATGCCTTGATTCAAGTTTTTAATAAGTGGAAGCACTATCTGATGGGCGAGGAAACCATTATATACATTGATCACCAAACACTGCAATATTTGCAGGGCTAGATTAACCTACAACAAACCAAACATTACAAGTGGATGGTGTTTTTGCAAAAAAATCATTTATTCATCATGTATAAGAAGGGTGACACTATTAATTTGGTATACATGCTTTCAAGGCCACCCACATCCAATATTACAACTTTGGTAACTCTTATGCGCATGGATCCTTTTACCCATGATGCATACAAAGAGGCATACACATAAGATGAGGACTTAAAGGAGGTGTTTCAATAGCTACATGGAAAAATTCATGTAGAATAAGGTGATGAAAAGGTTGAATATAATATTTGGAATAGGTTACTCTACAATCTAGAGAAAATATATGTTCTTAAAGGTGAAATATTGTAGCTTATTAGAGAGGCTCACACCTCCAAGGTTGCAAGACTTTTCGATGTTGGGAATATAGTTGCTAACTTGCAAAGGTAAGTGTGTTTTCAAAAAATGCAAGAAGATGTAGCTTGGTATATTAGAGGATGCATACTTTGTTGTACCAACAAACCCAATAATATAAATCAAGGTCTATACCATCTCTTACTTGTACCCACTCGATCTTGGGAAATGATTTCCATGGATTTTGTGGGTGGTTTTCTAGCAACTAGGAAGGGACATGACTATCTTTTTTTGGTAATTGACAGGTTCATCAAGATGTGCATTCTTATGCATTGTAAAAAGACCATCAAAGGACAACAAGAAGAAAACATGTTCTTTGAACAGGCCTAGTTTCACCTTGGGATAATAAGGAGCATCATCTCATACAATGATACCATATTTTCCAGTGCCTTTTGGACTAAACTTTGGGAGAAGATGAACACGAAGTTGAAGAGATCTACAAAATTCCATCCATAAACATATGGGTAGACAAAAGTAGTCAACAGGACGTTGGTACAAATTTTTAGGGATTACAATTAGAAGCATCCAAATACCTGGGATGAAAATATGATCTACATTCAACACTCTTATAAAAAATCAATTCATACTTCTACCGGTAAGCCCCCTTTTGGAACTTGCTTTGGATATTTATCACCTTCACCCTTGGATGTTGTTTATGGACATCAAGGAGGAGTGAGGTAAGACATCACCAAAGAAGCATTGAAAAGAGATAAATTCATTTAAAATATTAGATAGATCCATTTCTAATTACATGATAAGTTTAAGAAATCAAAAGAGAAGTATAAGTCTAGACATGATCAACATGAAACTGAGAAGTCATCCAAAGTGGAAGACGGAGTTTGGTTACGGTTGAATAATGAAAGACTACAAGGTCCTAGTAAGAAGATCAATATCTTCAATATGGTCATTTTGAGATATTGGAGAAAGTGGAAGATAATGCTTGCAGACCCAGTCTACCCCCATACATGCACATTTATACATAGTGAATGTGGATAATTTGAAACACTGTGAGCCTTCCATGGTGGGTTAGGATGTGGAACAACTCCTACATACCATAGAGGACTTAGAACCAAAATCTCAAGAAGAGTTGGAAAAATATATAGTTTTTCAAAAGAGATCTAGAACTATGAGACAGAGGTGGCATGACCTTTGGCAAATCAATTTGAAAGGACAACTTCCAGGTAATGAAAAATGGTACTTCAGGGAGAAGGTAGAGGAAAGATTACTTCACCTCATTCAGTAAGTAATTTTTGGGAACAAAATCCTCCCTAAATGGGGAGGTATGATCCAAATTGGATCATTATATAATTTTTCATCTTTCTTGGTACTTTCTAGGTGAAAGAAATTGGAAGAATTGGCTTGTAGGGTCCATTTTATTAGCATTTCCCAGTTTGGAAAATTGGGGTCTGGAACTTTCCGAAGTCATTTTGAGGCATTAAATAGCATTTTGGGGGGTTACAATGTCTATAAATTATGCACACATGAGCGATGTTGATATACACACCTAAAATTTCCAACAGTGCAAAAATCACCTCAATCAGAGCTCGTGTGCATAAGTTATGCCTCCTGCAAGTTAACCACCATGGCATGAGTGGATGCCAAGTCAGTCCCCATTACTTACACATGTGGTGCTAGCCACATGTGGACTTTAAAAAATATTTCAGAAGGTCAAAACCTTATCACTAATTGATGGTTGATGATGCAAAAACCATAACCCTAGACGGTTATTAAGTTGTGTTAAATACTGATCCGCTAGGAGGAGAAAGGGTTCTTGTAAAATCCCCAAGTGGGTTGTGCTAGAATATTATTAAATTTAAAGTGTTTTCTGATTTATAATTATGTCTAACAATTTTCATTCACCTTCCCTTAAGAAAGATTCTTGGTAGACTATTTTCAAGAAACATTTGCAAGTACTTCCATGGCAGTTATCTCATTAAACAAATGGTATGAAAATCAAGTACACATCAAATGGAAGAGATCACATTGGAATATTTATTAAGGATAGAAACACCAGTGCAAAAATCAAGTCTCTAGAGGTTGTTGTACCATATACACAACTTAAATCAACATACAATAATAAGTAAAACATGAGAATGATGCGAATAACCCTCCAAAATTGTTGCCCATTGCTAGACTACACTCCAAACAGTTCATTGCCTCCTATAGTCTCCTCTACTCTACTTCTATGGACATTGACCCACCTTATCTACTCTATTCCTATGATCCCATAACTTCTCTCTCTACCCTCAACCTGTAGAATACCCCTGCGGACATCCAATCACCTTTGCACAACAAATGAGGGTCTTGAATCCTAGATATTTGGCTCAATCAATGAGGCTTGTGACCTTCTTTGAGTTCGTATGGATCCTCCAAGGGGTTGCGTCCATGCTCTGGTGCCTTTATGGCACTCTACAACCCATGATCCAGTAGATATGGAAGGGTTGTGGCCCTCCCAAACCTCCCAACAATATGCCTAGGTACCACGACCTCCACCAAGTGCCACTTGTTGTTGCAAATACCTCCACGACTTGCAAAATAAAAAAAATCATCCCTCCCAAGAGTCTCTATGAATATTCCAAGGAGATCGATTCTCCTCCAATCTTAAGACAAAACCATAAACTGGAACTCCAATGGGAATCCTGAATGAATTCCCCTCATGTCTAACTAGGATGGGTGTCTCACCACCAAAACAATACCAACACTGGAAGGGTTCTAAAAAAAACCTAATGAAAACCTTATCTCCAAGAGCACTCAATAAATAGATCAAATCATAATTCTAAGGTGAAGGGATACCCCTCATTTTATTATTCCTCTAATCCCTCTAGATATTTCTCTTTTTTTTTACCAAATCAAACCTTACCCTTATTTCTCCTTTAACATTTACTTTTTAATGTTTAAGTGATTAATAATTTATCTTTTTATCTAATATGACTTTATTAACATAAGATATTTCCCCCCAAGTGACACTAAATAAATCCCTGTGAATCCCTTTTTTCTGTTGACTATATCCTATGGGAGTCGTATAGGCTACTAAGTCATCCTATTTTATGATCAATTGTAAGGGGACATTACAATCCTCCCTTCCCGAGATTGTTTGTCCTCAAGAAACTCCAAATAGAGGTGTTGTAAGATCTGCTCTCCTTCCCAAGTAGCATCCATTACGAGCAAACCTCTCCATATGACCAGGTACTCTCAGATGACTCTGATCCTCGGCCTCTTCTCTCTGGTATCAACAATCCATTGTGGAGTCAGAGCCAACTATCCCTCCTCGCCTAGTGGTTGAAGATACACCGAAGTGGTAACCTGTTATCCTAATGCCTTCTTGAGGAAAGATACATGGAAGATGTTGTGGATCCTGCTACCCTCTGGCAAGTCCAACGCATATGCTACATCTCTGACTTTCTTGATTACTTTGTAGGGTCCATAGAAGTCAGGCTTCAACTTCTCTGCACCACTCTTCTTCAAAAAATACTATTTGTATGGTTGCAACCTAAGAAATACTAGGTCCCCAACCTCAAAATTGCACTCCACCCTATTCCTATCTGCATACATATTATGTTGATTATGGGTGACCTACAAATTCTCCTTCAGGATTCTCAAGATGTCCTGGCTCTCCTATAACCAATATTTGGCCTTAGAGGCACTTCTCTCCCCAAATTTTGAATCCAAAAATGATGGTGCATTGTAGCCATACAATGCCTTGAATGGGTTCATCCCAATGGACATGTGATGAGTGGTGTTGTAACAATTCCCCCCGAGATGTAACCATTTTATCCACGTCTTCTGCTACCATGACACATAGTTCCTCAAGTACCCCTTAATCCACCTGTTTACTATCTCGGTCTGCCCATCCGTCTGGGGGTGATAATTGGTACTAGGTATCAATTCTATCCTGGATAGCCTAAACAACTCTTGTCATAATGCATTGAGAAACCTATTAGCTCGGTCACTGACTATGTTTCTCATAAGACCATGTAGTATGAACACCTCCTCGAAGAATATATCTGCTACCTGAGATGAATTGTACTATGAAGGGATGTAAAATAAGTGTGCATATTTGTTCAACCTTTCCACCACCACATAGATACAATCCCTGCCTTATACCTTTGGAAACCCTGTAATGAAATCCATGGAAATTCTCTCCCACTTTTGGTCTGGAATTGGAAATGGTTGAAGCAGTCCTATAGGGTGTGTAAGCTCTTACTTGTTCTACTGATAGGTCATGCACTCTCTCACCTATCGAAGCACATCCTCCTTGATACCATTCCAAGAGAATCTCTCCCTCACCTTCCTATAGGTATTCATATACCCAAGGTGCCCTGCCAGTGGTGCGTCATGTACTATCCTCAAAATATTATCCTTGAGTGTGGACTTAGGGACAAGATAGATCTTGTCTTTGCAGTATATTATGTCATCCACTACCCTGTATCTGAAATCCTGGATAATTTCCTCCATCAACTCGCAGGCGAAGGTATTCTTGGATTAATCCACCAAGAGAATGGACTTTCAGTCCGTTGAGATCTCCATCGTGGAGAAGGATGCAGGTCTCCTAGATAGGGCGTCAACAACTATGTTCTTATTACCCTTTACCTCCTCAATGTTAAAATCATATGCCTGCAACTTACTCACCCATTTCTTCTACCTCTCGTTCAGGTCTCGTTGCTCCAAGAAGTACCTCAAGTTGTTGTGGTCAGTTCTAACCATGAAACATCCTCCCACTGGGTATTGTCTAAACTAGGCCAATGCATGCATGATGACCAACATATCCTTATCATAGATAGGACATATATTCTCTGGATCCCTCAACCTCCTACTCTCGAAATATATGGGGTGTCTATTATGCATTAACACTACTCATATCCCTTTACAGGATGCGTCAAGCTCTATTACAAATGGTTGTGAGAAATATGGAAGTGCTAACACTGGGAAAGTGCTCATCACCTTCTTCATTATGTTGAATGTTACATTCACTTCCTTTGGCCATCTAAACGCTCCCTTCTTAGTGAGGTCTCACAGTGGTGCACCCAACTGTGAAAATCCCTTCACAAAGCACCTGTAATAGCTACATATCCCGAAGAACCCTTGTATATCTATAAGTGATCTAGGGGTGGGCCAATCTAAGATCGTACAGATCTTCTCCTGATGCACCTTCACTCCCTCGACACCAATCACGTTCCATAAATAGATAAAAAAATTCAACCCAAAATTGCACTTTTCCTCCTTGGAAAACAATGGCTACTCCTCCATAATGTTGAGAATATCATCCATGTGCCTCAGATGTTCCTCCCAAGTCCTACTATAGATAATTAGATTTTCAAAGAATACTAGTAATAATTTCCTCAATTGCTTATTGAATATATGGTTCATACATGACTGGAAGGTGGTTGATCCATTAGTCAACCCAAAGGGAATAACTAGAAACTCATAATTTCCATAGTGACTTTTGAATGTTGTATTATGGATGTCCTCCTCTCTGAACTGGATTTGATGGTGCCCCGATCGAAGATCAATATTCGAGAAGTACACTTCCCCATGAAACTCATCAATCCTGGGTATTGAATACCAGTTCTTGATGGTCTTCGTATTCAATGCCTTGTAGTTGATACACATTCTCATTGTGACATCCTTATTATTTACCAATATTGTTGAAGAAGCGAAGGGACTAGAGCTAGGCCTGATGTGCCCCATCTCCAATAACTATTTTATGGCCTTCTGTATCTCATCCTTAAACTTCTTTGGATTCATGTATGATGTGGTGATCATGGGCATTACACCCTCCTCTAACTCAATGACATGCTCAAATCCCCTATCAGGCGGTCTCCCTACTGGTAGTGGCCCGAACAATTTTTCATGTTTCCCAATTAGCTCTTGTATGTCCACATGATAATGTTGATGGTCCTCGGGATGGATTTTGTGTGGTGATAAAACATTTCTTTGCGTGAGCCACATCCACGTGTCTAAAAATTCCCTCCATACATTTGTTTGACACAATCCTAGAAACTCCAATGGAAATACCTCTTAGAAAAACCCTCCAACCTTCCTTGTCCCTGAACTCCATCCTCATCTTCTGATAGTTCATGTGGATATCTCCCAGGGAGTATATCCTTTGGAAACCTAATACCATATGAGTGTCCTCCAAATCAACAACATAAAATTCATCGTTCAACGTGTAGTTTCCCAATGTCACATCCAATCCCTTGATCCTTTGAGTACATGTCATGTTGTACCCATTTGCCACTACCACATTGAAACCCTTGAAATCCTCTACAGGGATGTGTCTCCTAGTGACAAGTGATACATCAATGAAGTTGTGGGTGGCCCCACCATTTATTAATGTTGTAACTCTTTACCCCTGCAAAATTCCTCTAATCCTAAAGGTGTAATACTTGGGAATTAATGAAAGTATGGAAATGGTCAATTTCTTGACACCTTCCTGCAATTGTGCCTACGTTGTAACCTCAGGGTGTGATGGATCTGCCTCACTACTTTTTTTCCCGCTATCCTATGCGTGAACTACCTCGTCCTTGTAGTCATTCTCCTCGTCAGAAAGTACCTCTATGTAGTGTACCTTCCCTTTTCCCATGCATCAGTGACCCAACTCCCATGGTTCTTTGCAACTAAAGGAAATTGTATTCCTTGTTATCTCCCTCCGCGTTTCCTCATCCACCCTATCCTTCCCTATCCATGGATTCTCGAGAAACTTCATCTCCTTACCCCCTAAGGAATGAATGGTTTTGTTGGTACGTTCTTGGAGGTTGTACCCCTCTTATCATGGGTCCTCATGATGGCGTCTTGCAATGTGGTTGGCCTAAATCCATTTACCCATATTCTCAAGGGATCAGCTAGAAACTCTATGAATAGCATCACCAACTGCTGCTAAAAAAATTTTGCCACCATGACTACCATCCTCTAAAAATACATTATGTACCCATCTGGTGTACATGTCTATCTCAATTGTGCCAACTCCCTGAATTTTATTTCAGGATCCTTCTTGTCAAACCTATCCATAAAACTCTAAGTGAATCCCACATATGAAGTGATGATGGCGTGATCTAATGTCACTAGCCGATGGTACCACCACTCATGAGCTTCTCCCTCCAAGTGAAGGGTGGACAATTTGATTGTATCTATCTTTGTCATTGGGTTAATTTGGAAGTAGGTTTCCAACTTCTACACCCATGCGCTGGTCATTCCTTTGGTGAATCCATCAAAATATGGGATAGTCAACCTACCCACCTTGCACATGAGATCAAAGTTCTATTGGTTATGAATTGCTTTGTTCCACTCCCTAGTCATGTTCCTCTGGTTGAGTTTGTATAAGTCCTGATAGGACAAGGCCTCCCAAATATCTTCATCTAACGCCTTGTACTCCCTGTAGGTGAAGGTAACATCAAGCTCTTGATCTGAATGCTCATGTGTTCTTGTAGGATGCTCTACAAGAAACTGTGGTAATAGGGGCCTATGAATCATGATTCTCCCACTATGAGCTGGGGTATGGGTATTGCTACCCTCTGCATGAGTCCTACCTCCTTTATAGATACACTCTAAATGGTTCCCATTGGAACCCCCATGGTTTTGATTCATCTGGGTGATGGTAATGCACGGTGTTAGGAACTGTATGAATTTTTGTTTCTCATTGGTCATATGTTGCTTCCCCTTGACTAAGGCCTCTAGTAGTTGTAAAGTCCTGTCCTCACCATGGTCCCCCATGTTTCCTTATTTCTTTGACTTTCGTTGGCTTATTTATCCTTCTGGTGACTCTAGAAAGGGTTGTCCTCCATGCCCTCTTCTTTTAGGAATCAATACAGTCATAGGCTGGCAAGATCACCATTTCTGACACCACTGTAAAATACCCAAGTGGGTTGTGCTAGAATATTATAAAATTTAAAGTGTTTTCTAATTTATAATTATGTCGAATAGTTTTCATTCACCTGCCCTTAAGCAGAATTCTCGGTAGACTATTTTCAACAAACATTTGCAAGTACTTCCATGGCATGATTTATCTCATTAAACAAATGCCATGAAAATCAAGTATAGATCAAATGGAAGAGATCACATTAGAATATTTAATATGGATAGAAACACCAATGCAACAATCAAGTCTCTAGAGGTTGTTATATCATCTACACTACTTAAATCAACACACAATAATAAGTAAAACCTGAGAATGATTCCAATAACCCTCTAAAAATTTTGCCCACTGCTAGACTACACTCCAAATAGTTTTTCGCCTCCTCTAGTCTCCTCTACTATGTTGCTACAGAAATTTACCCACCTTATTTTCTCGATTCCTATGAGCACATGACTTCTCTCTCTGCCCTCGACCTGTAGAATACCCCTATAGACCTCCAATCACCTTTTCACAATAGATGAGGGTCATAGACCTCCCGTGAAACCTTGGTTTGGGCTCCTAGATCTATGGCTCAGTCAATGAGGCCCACAACCTTCTTTGAGTTCGCGTGGTTCCTCCAAGGGGATATGGCCCTACTCTAGTTCCTTTATGGCACTCTATAACCCATTATCCAACACATATGGAAGGCTTGTGGCCCTCCCAAACCTCTCATCGATTTTCCTAGGTACCACAACCTCCACCAAGTGCCACTCGTTGCTACAAATACCTCCACGGCCTGAAAAATAATAAATCGACCCTCTCAATATTCTCTATGAATATTCCAAGGAGATCGATTCTCCTCCAAGTTGAAGACAAAACCATAAATTGGAACTCCAATGGGAATCCTATATGAATTCCCCTCCTGACTATCTAGGGTGGGTGTGTCACTACCGAAACAAGACCAACAGTGGAAAGGTTTTGAAAAACACCTAATGAAAACATTATCTCCAAGGGAACTCAATCAATATATCAAATTATAATGTTAAGGTGAAGGGCTACCCCTACTTTTATTCTTCCTCTGAGCCCTCTAGATATTTCTTCTTTTTTTACCAAATCAAACCTTACCCTTATTTATCCTTTTAAAATTACTTTTAAATGTTTAAGTGATTAATAATTTACCTTTTTATCTAATGTCACTTTATGAACATAACATCTTCCCCCCCAAGTGACACTAAATAAATCCCTTGATTCCCTTTTTTCTGCTGACTATAACCTACGAGAGTCGTATAGACTACTAAGTCATCCTCTATTATGATCCATTGGAAGGGGACATTATAGTTCCACTCTTTAGCATTGGATTTGTTCCATAGTTGGGTGGAGCATTTAGGAATGGTATTTTGAGAGAATAACAGAGGAGGAAAATATTTTTTACTAGCCATACAAGACACGATGTTAAAGGAAACTCCACAATGGGTGCCTCTTTCTTTGTATTTGCATTTCCATAACTGAAGAAAAGAGAGAAGAGCATAGGCCTCACCTTCTAGCTGGGTTTTCTCCTGTATTGGGTTTCCCAAGATATATCTTGTGTTCCTTTATGTGTGCATGGTGTGTTATTTTGCTCATTTCTTTCATTTTCGTATTTCATTTATTTCATAAATTCAAGCAAAAATAGTAATTAATTAATCTAGGATCTAAGGAAAATTAGTTTTCATAGTATAATATTTGAGAATATTATAAGATTTTTTGTGACAAACTATTCCAATGGAATATCCACGACAGTTTATAGATCATATATAATATTATACTAACGTATATTATTTTAAAGTGTCTAATATCATATTTTAGTTCAATTGCAACTCATTTCTTGGGTTGGAAGAAAGAGAAGTTCAAACATATAATATTAGTGACCTTAATTGAGAAGGGATTCAGTAAACTTCAAGGGTGTATCCTATTACTCGATATTTCCAAGTGTAAAAAATATAATGAGTTTCACTGCTTAGTCTGCAAAAGTGTACATACCCTACCATCCTCTAGGTTTGAATCTATGACCTAAAAATAGGAAAAACATGCTCTTAACCATTATGCCCACTTAATTCTATGTATTTCACCCAATAAGTTTATGCCCTATTTTCTTTCTATCATATGATTAATAGGTTGGAAGTTGATATAGTTATATGCAATGTAAATTTAGTTTATATTGCCTACTTGATACACAACCTCGGGTTTTTTTTTAAATTTGATGCTCTCCTTTGTCTTCTAGCGGTTTTATATTTCATTTTATTTTATTGGAGAGACATTAATATGGCATGTTTGGTTTTTATTGATTTATTGAGGATTCATTAAGAGATGATMTCCACATTAGTATAATTTCACTATTTTTTTTATTCTAAACTTTATTTTTAAATGGAAACATTTTAATGCATTTCTTGTTCCAAACAATATGAAAATTTTCCTTTGGCCCAAGACATATTGTATCATCATCAACAAGMTTTGAATCTATGAGTAGGGAAAAAATACAATGTATAAACAACCACTAACAACATGATTTTTTCTAAACAATATGAAAAATTCCCAATGGTCTAAAATGATTTATATTTGGCATATGAACAAAGTGCAATAACATTAGCAAGCTTTCAATCCACTAGTAGGGAAAATATACTATGGATAAAAAAAACTATTAATGGTGTGAAATAAAAATAATACAGAGAGATTTTTGTAACATGAAAGGTGAAAATACCATGAAAATGAGCATTACCTCTAATGTTATCATTACAACTACAATGTTTCATGGTCCTGGAGTTGTGATTCTAATACATTATTCAGCTTACTTCCTATACCATAAATATGCATCTTTTTTTTGCACATATAGTCTCATTAGTGATTTATCAAATGAATCATAACCTAGATCCATCCCAACAATCAATCTATCAAATCAAATACCTATTACAGATCAAGATTTATTAAAAAGATCCATCTAACCTTTGATTTCAGATACTTAAAAAACAAATCCAAAACCTCCCTTGTCAAGCTTCTTCTCTACTTCAAAATTGGAAGCAACCACTCTCATAATTCCATACTTGTTTTCCCAAAGGGTTTGGACCCATTGGTGAGGAGCAAAGAGATTTTTACTAGTGGATAAGGTTAAGTTCATGTGAAGGTTGTTCTTGGAGACATGGGATTACCTTGAGGTAGTGATCGAACATGTGGTTGCACCTAGAGAGATTATATTAAATGATCTCATCACTATGCACATATAAGTGGATTAAATCCCACCCCCATGT
This sequence comes from Picea sitchensis, assembly GCA_010110895.2. Lineage (NCBI taxonomy): Eukaryota > Viridiplantae > Streptophyta > Pinopsida > Pinales > Pinaceae > Picea > Picea sitchensis. Next base: position 164,764 of record SNQJ01S0002668.1, read on the forward strand.
CAGGAGATAGACTTGAGATCTCACCCCTAAAATTCAAGAGTTCATGGGTTCGATTCTCTCAAGATTAAATTCTTGGAACTTAGAGACTAATGGTTTACCCAATTTACCATATGTGGATCATTGGGGAATACTTGAAGGGTTTATAGTATTGTTATGTGTATTTATGAAACATTATGGTATTTGTATCATTTGTTTGGATATTCATTTTATAAAAATTATAAAAGGTTTAATATATATTGTTTAATTTTACTTTAGATTATGAATGTAAAAAATATAAATTTTTTTCTTACAATTTTATTTAGCTAAATGTTATTTTGTTTTATAGAATATAAAAATTATATTGAAAATTTTAATATTAGTTATGTTTTTATGATTTACTTTGTGTATTTTGTAATTCATACTTGTGATAATTATATGGTGGCATTATAATAAGTGAAAATGAATATAATGCACAAAGGTGTACGTATGAATTGAAGATGGAGACAAAGAGAGAAGTTAGGGATGATGATATCATGAAGATCACTTGAGATATTTATGGATATACTCATGGATGATATGTGGAGATAGTTATGGAGATGGTTCAACAAACACTCCTATTATGACATGGTTGTTATGGTCAACTATTCTTATATAAGGGACTTCATTGTACTTTATTGTATCATGAGAGAATGCTAGATTAATACAATGTGATCATTCAAGTATATTGTTTTTGTTATGGTCTGATTTTTGTGTTAATGTATTTGTGTTTGTTGCGCCATTTACCAACATATATTTATATTGAAAATGTGTTTTTGATTATTTAATTCTACTACATTACATTTAATAAAAATCATTAATCTGTATTTTAAAAAAAAATGACAATTTATTAATATTTAAGAATATAAATGTTAAGAATTAGAGAGAGCAAGACAAGACAAGAAATGGTGGAAAAGGATTTATGCCATTCTATATTACATAGATAGGACCACTTATATATATATATATATATATCATTGACAATCCATCAATGGATCATGACAACACCTCGTCAACAGATAATGTTTACAACTCATACCAATGTGGTATCAGACCTTGTGATTGTCTAGGGACTCACAGTCTAACATTCCCCCCCTTATAGAGATCGTGGATCCCTTAAAAAGAGTTATCTATGGTCTATAAAATCACGACAAAATTGGCATCTCGRGACTCCCCTTCTCCTCGACAAATCCCTAAGAAAATATTGCTTTCTAGTTGAGAAATCCTTTGTAAAATGTATGTAATTTTCTATGCAAAAACTACTTTTCTCTGTCAAATGGTAGACGCATATACAGTAGGGTTTGAAGCCATTATTCACATTAATTTTGGTATTATTTTTCCCTTGTGGTTCACACAATTTTTTTCTGACACTAGGGTATTTCAAGATCTTCAACTCACAGTGCATTCACACTCAACTTAGCACCTTAACATCAAGATATTACACCATTTTTTTTTCATATCAAAACTCTCATGGACCACTACCATAGATGAGCTACCAAGCCCTTAAGACCAAAGGGGATTTGTACCATGTTAAGAATTAGAGCAAGCAAGACAAGACAAGAATTGGAGGAAAAGACTTTATGTCATTTTATATTACACATTAAATTGATCTCATGATATGAATTTCCAGTACATAGATAGGACCACTTCTATATCTAGATCTAGATCTCACTGACAACCCATCAATGGATCATGGAAACACCTCATAAATAGATAAGGTTTACAACTCATATCAATGTGGTCTCAGAATTTGTGATTGTCTATAAACTCATAGTCTAACAATAAAATCAACACTTTATATATTTATATGAACTAAAAATTTACATTTGTATTTTTTTATGAACTAAAAATTAACACTCACATGAATGTAAATTGAAATAAGATATTATGTGCAGACGATGATTAGGGTTGAATATTTTCAGCGAGAGGAGAGTGATCTGAAATCGGATATGGTTTATTGGTTTACTGGAGGCTAACAGATAAGCATTTTTTCTAACTGCTACACAATACAAGTTAGAAGTTGATTTTCTATCCTTCAAGCTTAGGTTCATTTTTATCTTGAGTAACCATCATCACAATGATCATTTTGTAGAAATAAAACAACAAAAAAACATCTCATGGTAAATATAGAGTTCGATTCTCACTACTTCCAATATACAGTCCAATCCCAATCCTTCTAGAATCGTCGTGTCTTTTAGCATCGGGGTTAATTCATCCATGGTGTATTCATAGGCCCACACATTGTATGTGGTATTTTTCCCAAGTTGTATGCGCAAGCATGGAGGGAAATAGAAAGCTATGTCTCACATAGTCTACATATTTATTTCCAAATATTTCTCAACTACTATGAACTGTACAGATTGCAAGACTTATGAAGACACTGTGAATAAGTTTTATGAGCATATTTGGTGGGTTATAGGATGATGGATTGGATTGGGGTTTTCAGAGGGTTTAGGATTTACGATATAGGGTTTTCACACTAGGAGTCTATAACTGCAATATAATGGAAGAAGACCTCATCGGTTTCATAGACGAACCACTAGAGGGCCAACAAATCTTATCCAATCCAGTGGATAATCCTTGTAGTATTGAATCCCCCAAAATCTGACCCATGACAACATGGACTAGTCCTTTGGAGGAAAACATGGTCGTAGTTTTGGATGAGTTATCAAAGGCTTATGTTGATAGTCATATCTTTAAACTATCACCCCAGTGTGGTGAGTTGTTGGCTAGAGTTGCATCAACCCTACCTGGCATTCAACAACAATATAGATCAAAGTTAGGTAAGTACATATTTGAAGATATCTTGTTGGGTATGTGTTATATTCTTTGCAAGATTGTGGATCCCCTTATTAGGGGTTTTGGGGGTGGAGCCCCCGAAAAAAAATTGGAGGGTTTATTTGCCAACGTTTTTGGTTGTCTTTCACCTTTGGCGGGGGTGATTTTTCTCCTTTCACAGTTTAGTGCAACATGGTATTTCATCCCATGGTTTTCTAATTTCTATTAAGGAATTAATGTTATAATCTAATCTTGGTCAATGGATTAAGGGTTTTTTGGATGTTGTGGGATCCTATATATTATATTGTAAACAATGAAGGTGAATTATGAATAGAATTAGAGGTGCGGCTCTAAACCAAGTTGTTGGTTTTCCTGGTTGGGTTTCCAGGGTAAATCTTTGTGTATATGTATGATTGCAATTGTTTTATTTTCTATGTTAATAATCTATATGAATTGCATTAATGTAAAAGGTTTACAACTTACATTTGGTATCAGAGTAGTTATTGGCTCTAGGGAGGGTGCCTTTGTGGCTAAAGGTTTGGCTCGGATCTGTGATAAACCTTGTTACAGTGGGATCTCTATGGTATTGATTCTTGTGGTGAAAATAAATGGTGAGCAGTTCAAAAATACAAATCAAAAAAATTAATGGGCAAAGTTTTGAGCTGTGGAAGCTCAAGATGGAAGATATGTTGGTAGACAAAGATCAATGGGTTGTTTTAGATCCAGGTACTACACCTACAGGAATGTGAACAAAAGACTAAAAAAAGTTGGATTGAAAGGAAAAGAGCACAATATGGTTGTGTCTCTCAGATTCAATATTATTGAATGTGTTAGGGGAAGCTACAACCAAGGCATTATAGAATAAGTTAGGGGCTTTGTATCAGTCTAAGTGCCTGATAAAAAAAAAAATCTTATGGGAGAATTTGTACAACATGAGCATGAAAGATGGAGACTCGATAACAGAGCATATGAATGCCTTCAATATTGTGGTACGTCGGTTATTTTCTATTGATATTAAGATTTATGATGAAGATAAGTGTATCCGTTTATTGTTCTCTTTACTACACTCATGGGATAGTCTGGTTGTGGACATAGGCAGTAATGAAACTACTTTAAGTTTCGATGATTTAGTCTCATCCTTGTTGTCAAAGGAGAATGAGGCAGAAAAATAAAGAAAGACAAAGCATAGATTCCTTATTTGTAAAAGGATGTTCCCAGGAAAGAAATAAAAATAAGTTCTCAAGTGTGAGATCTAAATCTATAGGAAGATATAAATCTCTAGGAAAATTCATAAAGGTATGTTGGAGATGTGGAAAATAATGGCATTACAAGAAACAATGTAGATCCAAAAGTGTTGAGAGAGGTAATGGATTTGATGATTCCCCTTCTAAAGAATAGAAAACCATTGCATATGGAGGGGATGTGTACTTGGATTTTTCAAGCACACATGCAAATCATGAGGTATGGTTGGTCGACTCAGGTGCATATTTTCATATGAATCCTCATAGGGAGTGGTTTTGTGAGTGTGAAAGGTATGATGGGGGTGATTTTTTCCTATGAGATGACTCAACAACCAAAATCGTAGGACAAGGAAAATTCAAGTTCAAGCTCATGGATGGTAGTATTAGAACACTCCCTGGTGTTTTACACATCTCATGATGGCCAGGAATTTGATTCATCTAAGCAATATGGAAAATGCAGGTGTAAAAACAGTGATTGAAAAGGAAACATGCAGGATTCTTCAAGGAGAAATGGTGTTGCTGAGGGGAGTTTGGATTGGAACTATGTATAAGCTATTGGGAAGCACCATTAGTGATGGGTTAAACAGTTTTGTTGTTCCTAAGATTGGATTTGAAGAAGAAAAAACTATTGCAGCCTCTGGAGAAAAGACTGTGTTGTGGCACCAAAGACTGGGGCATATTGGAGAGAAGGGGCTTTGAGTACTACATGGTAAAGGTATGGTTGAAGGTATGTCGAATTGCTCTTTGTATCTTGATTTCTATGAACTTTTCTTGTATGGGAAGAAAAAATGGGTAAGATTCTCCTCTTGTGCTACGAGGGAAGACAAAATTTTGCAGTTGGTGCACAATGATGTGTTTGAACCTAAGAAAATTCCATCACTAGGTAAATTTGTGTACTATGTCTCATTTATAGATGAATTCTTGAGGAATAAATGGATTTGTTTTCTCAAGAAGAAATCCAAAAAATTTGACAAATTTAAAGAGTTTAAGGCTCTTGTAGAAAATCAAACAGAGAAGAAAATTAAGGTGTTGAGGATAGATGATGGTGGAGAATTCTACAGGAATGAATTCAAGGAATTATGTAAGAATTGTGGTATAGAAAGGAAGAATAATACTTCATACATACCTCAACATAATGGAGTTGAAGAAAATATGAACAAGACACTGATAAAAAGAGAAAGGAGCATGATCAATGGTGTTGGGTTGGGATAGGAATTTTGGGTAGAGGAAGTGGAAAATGCATGTTACCTGGTAAATCGATCACCCTCATCAACATTAGATGACATGACTCCACACGAGGTATGGACTAGTAAGAAACCCTCTCTGACAATTTGAGGGTTGTGGCTGGTTGTGATGCTTATGTACACGTTCCAAAGGAAAACAAGAGTAAGTTGAATGATAAAAAGTATGAAAAGGGTATCTTTATTGGCTATAAAGATGGTCTAAAAGGTTATAAGATTTGGAACCCAAAATCTAAGAAGGTAGTGTATAGCCGAGATGTGGTATTTAGAGAAATCAAATATGTTCTCAAATATGAAGTCCTACCGAGGGAGGAAGCACCAAAGAAAATAGAGTTTGAATTGAAGGATAATGAAATAGACTCTACAGAAGAAAAGGAATTAGAAGAAGAAGAACCTCATACTCCAATATTGAGGTGATTGGTTCAGGAAAGAAGACAACTAGAAATTTATACTCCACCTAATTTCCATTCAAATTTTTCTTTGTTAATTATTAATGATGATCTTAAAACAGTTAGGGAGGCAGTGGATTCATAGGATGACAAACTCTGGAAAAAGGACATGGTTGAATAAATGGCATCCTTGGACAAGAATGATGCTTGGGATCTATTGGAGTTGTCGACTAGAAGAAATCCCATTGGTAGAAAATGGGTGTTTAAGAAGAAGTTAAATACAGAAGGCAACATGGAGAAATACAAAGCTCGGTTACTAGAGAAAGGTTATCCCCAGGTAGAGGGAATTGAATTTGGTGAAATTTTTCTCATGTTGCTAAGTTAACTTTTATTAGATTTATTTTATCTATTGTTGTTTCTTTTTATTTTGAATTAGAATAGATGGATGTGAAGACAACAATCCTACATGGGGCTCTGAAAGAAGAGATCTACATGAAGCAATCAAAAGGATTTGCAGTGAAGGGAAAGAAAGAACTATTATGCAAGATGAAAAATTCCATGTATGGGTTAAAGAAATCACCAAGGATGTGGCATCAAAAATTTGATACTTATATATTGAGACTTGTCTTCACAAGAAGCAAAGTTTATCACGATGTGTATTTCAAATTTGTAGGTGATCATCTTATTTATTTGGTATTGTATGTGTATGATATGTTGTTGATAGAAAACAACAAGAAAATTGTCCAAGACATGAAAAATCAGTTGTCCTTTAAATTTGACATGAAATATCTTGGTGCTGAAAATTTTATTTTTGGCATGGAAATTAAAAGAAATCAAGCAAATAGGAAAATCTAGTTGAACCAGAGAAAATRTGTTGAGTCAATATTACAAAGGTTTTATATGCAAGAATTTAAATCTATCAAGGTTATGATTCCTATAGGTGTAAAGTTGTTCGTAGATCAATGTTCGGAGACACAGGAAGAGGAAGTGGACATGTCACATGTTTCATATGCTAGTGTGGTTGGCAGTTTAATGTATGCAATGATATGTATTGGATTGAGAATTGCACATGCAGTGGGCATTTTGTGTAGGTATATGTCAAAACCATGGAAGGAGAATTGGGTAGCAGTAAAGAGGGTTTTCAAGTCTTTGCGTGGCACTAATACTTATGGATTTTGTTACCAAGGAAGACCAGGATTTGATAGAGTGTTGGACATACATGGCTTTATTGATGAAAATTAGGTTGGATATCTAGATCGCAGAATATTTACAAGTGTGTATGTGTTTAACCTATTTGGAGGATCAATTAGTTGGATGAGCAAAAGACATACTATAGTGGCACTCTCAACAACTGAATCTGAATACGTGGTAGCCACTCATGCAAGCAAGGAAACACTATGGCTAGAGATATTGTGTTCAGGTTTTGGGTTGGTACAACAAGATTTAAGGACAGATTGTGATAGTCAGAGTGCAATCTTCCTAGTGAGGAACCCAACTTATCACTCAAAGACAAAGAATATTGAATATCAGTATCAGTTTTTCAGAGACATAGTTGAAGAGAATTAGAAGGTGCTACTGGCGAAGGTGGAAACTTTGGAGAATGTTGTAGATTCATTAACAAATTCTGTGAGCATTGAGAAGCTCTCTTGGTGTAGAGGATCAATGGGCATTTATGCCCTGGATTTTTTATCATGAAATTCTTTGAACCCTGTATGCAAAGAAAAAAACAAGTGGTAGAATGTTGGGTATGTGTTATATTCTTTGTACGATTATGGGTCCCCCTACTAGGGGTTTCAGGGGTTTATTCGCCAAATTTTTGGGCAGTCTTTCACCTTTGGCGAGGGTGGTTTTTGCCTTTGGCAGTTTAGTGGTGCATGGTATTTAAGCCCGTGGTTTTCTAGTTTTGGTTAAGGAACTAGGGTTATAATCTAATCTACGTCAATGGATTAAGGGGTTTTTGGATGTCATGGGATCCTATATATTGTATTGTAAACAATAAAGTTATATTATGAATAGAATTACATGTGCAGCTCTAAAACAAGTTGATGGTTTTCTTGACTGAGTTTCCAGGGTAAATCTCTATGTATATGTGTGATTGCATTTTTTTTCTTTTCTGTGTTAAGAAATTGTGTGTGCATTGCATTAATGTAAAAGGTTTAAAACTTACAATTTCTAGCTAAGGGGATTTTTCTCTGCATATGAAACCATTAGAGCCTTTAAATTTGACAAAATGGCATTTACCCCATGCATTCACTCTCGATAATCTAATACCATTGGATTTGATGTCTAGTTTGCTCAACCCTAAGTTTGGTGGAAGGAATAATGATGAAGGATTTATCGAGGATCAAGGCTTCATTAGTAACATGTTAACTGATGACCTCATGAGCAACATATCCTCCTCTAATCCTATGGATCTATAATAGGAAGGCTTGGGACCGACAGGACTAGGGAACCCTCAAAAATGAAGGAAATGCATTAAATGTAATCCAGAATCCATTAATTTTCAACTTAGTGGCAATATTAAGCTACATGAGATCATGGCGTTGGAGGACTCTTCACAAGTCAGTCATTTTTCAAGAAAAAGAATGGGAGGGAACTCTATAAGAACTTGGTTGGAAGAAAATTTAGGTTCCTTGCTTGGATACATGCCATTAAGTATGGTCCTTGTGAAGGGTTGGCTGGTTTGGACATTAAGGACCACAAAGGATGCAAAAATGATCTTCTAAGACAGGTGGAAGTGGGCTTCATAGGAATTATATCTTAAGAAATGGCAACTAGACATCAATGCCCCTTCAACCCGCCTTGAATTCACTCTAGTTTGGGTAAGGATGTTAGGGCTCCCCTTGATTCTGTGGTCTAAGGAAGTATTTAAAGAAATTGGAAATTATATATGTCTCTTCTATGAATTGAATACCTGGTTCCATGACTCTGCCTATATGGGGATGGCTAGGATTCATGCGATACTTTCCCTGTTCAAACGTTTGGCAAATTCCATAATAATTTGAAAGGGCCCTGCAATTTTCTACGAATCCCTTGACTATCAAGGGATCCCTTTTAAATTTGGTTGATTTCATAAATATGGGCATGGCTAAGGATTTATCTCTTTGGTTCAAAAGGAAAGTTTGGGTATGTAAAGCTATCAAAATCACAAAAGACTCATCCCAATCTCCCCTGAAGAAGGATCCCTCTTAGGATTCTCATCAAACTTCTTCTGAAGGAATTTTGGCATCGACTACATCAGAAAAGGATTTAAAATACCTAAAACAAGAGCATCCCTTGGGTCATTTTCAAATGTCCAACCACTAGATTGTCTCGAGTAAGCGATATTCACCTCCTCCCCCTAAATGTGAAAATTCTTCTGGCCACTTTCTATTTGGGTCTTAGGAGGTAGTACTCGAGAAAAAAATCTCAAATTTACCTAGTGATTTATTTCCCATCTTTTCAGGTATCCTTATCCCCCAACCCCTTCCTCTCATTCCTTTGGATGGATTTGGAAGGGCCTCCTATGTTGATCCCAAGCCTCTAGGTTTTATTGTCCCCTCCCTTGAGAAGATTTTGTGCCTAGAATCACTTAGTGATTCCCAAACCTTTGAGGCAACCAAATACAACCTCAAACCTAGGAGCATTGGATTAGGTATTTTCTCAGGATAGATTGAGGGAGGATTGGGACACCTAGAAGAGAAAGTCTCTAAAGCAGTATAGAGAGGAAAAAAATAATTCATTTCTCTAGCACAAAAGAAAGCATATTCTGAAGTTAGAAATGGAAAACAACAATGATTGATTGGGTCCCTTAAACAAAATGTCCCTAGGGATGTTTCCAAATGATCTTCCTAACCCTAAATTGTAGAGGACTGGCCAATTCCTGAAAGAAATCGGCTATAAAAAGGTTAATTGAGATTCATAATCCCCCTATCATTTTCTTACAAGAACTGATGACATATGGGGATAAGGTAATTCAATATTTATCCAAGCTCTTAGGCAGGTAGGATTTTAGCTTTACTAGTGATTTAGGAAGATCTAGGGGAAATGTAATAGGGTGGAAGATATGATTATTCTCATATTCTAAATCTTGGTCTTTTACATTAGGGTTGGGGACTTCTCTCCTTTCTCTGGATCTTGGGAAAGAAATTTATTTCTTGAATATTTATGGTCCTTACTCTGAGAGGAAGGAATACTAGGAAAAAGGGCTAGTGGTGGTTGGAGGATATTTTAATTTCTCCCTTGGTATATCAGAGATTTTGGGGCCAACGACCTAGGTGGATAGTCTATATGATTTCTTCATAAGAAATTTGGAAAGGGTGGGTCTGCTAGACATAGAATCGATAAAAATCTCCCTGACTTGGACCAATAGGAGGACATGGAAGGAAATAATAGAAAAGAATTTAGATCAATTTATGGTTTTGGTAGATTTCCTTGAAAAGGCACTCAAAATACGACAGTGGGTTTCCTCATGAAAATAATATGATCATAATATAATGATCTTAGAGGTGGGACTTGACCAAGGGAAGCCACCCATCCCTTTCAAGATGAACCCGGAATGGCTAAAGGACTAAAACTTTGTGAAAAAAATCAAAGATTATTGGAAACCCTTTAATGACTCTCTTAATGAATCAACACCCATCCAATTCCACCCAAAACTTGAAAAAGGTCAAACATGTAGAAATCTTATGGCCTAGGGAGAAAAAATAAAAGGATGATAGAATGTTAAATGAGGTTGAAGAGCTTTTACCTCCAGCTACACCAAGGATGGATTTGGATTTTTGACAGAAAATCAGAAATATAAGATAAGTCAACTTGAAAAAAGAAGAAGAAAAATACTTCTAGATAGAGAGAAAGAATGGAACTTGATCATCAAGGTAATTTGGCTTCAGGCGGGAGATGACAACACAAAAAAATTCTACAAATTCTCCAACTGTAGGAAAAACATAAGTTTATCTACAAGATTGAAAAATATGATGGATCTTTGGAAACTCACTTCCCTAAAATCATTTCTTAAGGGGTAAAGTATTTTCAATCCTTATTCAAATATGACTCCCAAGCTACCATTGCAACAATTATCTAGTTATATAGCTTATTCCCTAGATTTTTGAACCAAAGGATAATCAATCCCTTCTAGCGAAGGTGGGGAAAGAAGGGATCCTCAAAACCCTCCAAAGCTTCCAAAAGAACAAAATCCATGGAACCGATGACATCCCTATTGAATTATTTCTTATTTTTTATGATTTTATTGAAGAAGATCTTAAAATAGTAATGGAGGCTTCAAGATCCATCAGAAGAACTTTGGAAACCGTCTATACCACCTTTATAACAATTCTTCCTAAGGTTCATAATTCCTCTTGCTATGAAAACTTCTTCCCAATTTCCCTGTCCAAATGCATTTACAAAATAATCTCAAAGATTATATCAAGAATAGTGAAAGAGGTTCTTTCTCACAATATCTCCCCTAAGTAGTTTGGTTTCCTGTAAGGGAAACAAATCCATGAGGCGATGGGGATTTCCCAAGAAGGCCTCCACTCTATAAAGACCAATAATTTAAGGGTGATGACTATAAAAGTAGACCTCTCCAAATGTTTCAATAAAGTGAGTCATCTCTTCTTAAGGATAATCCTCATCCACCTAGGTTTCATTCATCTATTTGTTATGTGAGTCATGAGCTATATCAGTTTAGTCTCATTTTCTATTCTTATTAACGGAGCTCTCCTATGGTGGTAGACAAATTCTAGTTAAATCAGTCCTCAAGGCTATCCCAGTTTACTGGATGTCCATCTCCTTGATTTTGAAAGGTGTCCTAGATCGGATTAGACAATTATGTTATTGCTTCATTTGGTTTGGAGAAAGAGAGAAGAAGGGAATGAATATGGTCTCCTAGAGGAAAATTGGAATTCCAAAAGGTCAAGGAGGATGGGGTCTCGAGAATATCTTTAAGTTCTCAAAGGCACTTGCCTCAAAAAAACTTTGGAGGCTTCTACAAGGTGTTGGTCTATAGTTGTAGGTCATAAAGGAAAAATATCTAGCCCCAAAATCCATTGTGGACTTGGTAAGAATCCCCATCAAAAAATCGTTGAATGCCTCAATCATTTGAAAAATAACTACTTTGACTTGCCCCTTGATAGGAAAGTAGTTGGTATGGTYTGTTGGAAAGTGAGAAAAGTTCAAGTAGGAATGGACCCATGGATTGGAATCAAATACTCCTACAAGTTGCTAGATCCCCTCATGCATGATMTTAGGTTTAGAGGATACCACACTCTAAGGCATATAAAAAAGGTAACCTTTGCAACCAATTGACAATACCAATGGCTCGATTTGAGGGAATTGGGTCTCAAGAAAGAATGTGCAGATAGTTGGAATGCCTATTCCAACAGTCTTAGAACGTGTTTTATCAAACGAATTGGAGAGGAAGAAGATATTATTTGGGCTCTTAACCCCTTTTGGGGTTACAAACCAAAGTTTGGCTACAAGGCTCTTACATCAAAAGGCATTGAGAACTCGTTGATCTGGCGGTGGAAGGAAATTTGGAAGTTCAAATGTCATGCAAAATCTAAAATCATTATGTGGCTCCTTCTCAACAACAAGTCCCTAACTTGGGACTTTCTACATAAATGAACCTTTGAAGGACCTAATAGATGGTGTCTCTGTGAAGTTGATATAGAACCCAATTTCCATCTGATCATTTCTTGTCCGTACTTGAAACAAAACTTATGGAAAGAGATAGAAGGATTAACATGTCTCCATAATACTTGGGAAGGGGACACCATTGAAGAAGCTTTCAGACGATGGTGTCAAAATAAGGACACAAAGAAGTAGAAATCCCTCCCTCTCACTTATTCTTAGGGAATCTAGCTAGCCAAAAATGCCAAAAAAACTTAGGGTGTGGACACCCTTCCTCTTAAATGTGTCACTCAAAGTCTCAATATCCTCTATGCTTTCCCCCAAATTTCAATTTATCTTCCTCACAAACAAGGTACAACAAAACTCGTAAACAAATAAATCCCCTCGACTTTGTTTAATGGAGACTCACAAGGTACTCCTACTAGAGGTGGGATAGTGAGGATTATATGTATTTCCCAAAGCCATGCCATCTCCTTCCAAGTTGGAATCAGTCTTGCAAAAAACAATTTATGTGAACTTATGGCTCTCAAATTGGTTCTTTTGATGGCTCGTGAAAGATGAGTTACATAAATTTAATTTTTTGAGACTCGCTTCTAGTCGTTCAATGGATGAAATGATACTTCACCTTGAGAAATTTCACCCTACAACCATTATTTCTTGACATCAAGAGTATGCAATCATCCTTCACTCATCTTTCTTTTTCTCATGTCTATAGGGACAAAAATGAAGAAGCAAACATGTTTTCCAAAGAAGGATTGGAATTGCAAGTGGACACTTGGGAAATCCTTGAATCCAATAAAGGACAATCTTCTTCTTATTTTCATGATACCTGGTTTTAATTTCTTCACTTTCTCAAAGATTATGGAACAATGGTCCTTGCAACTGAAATTTTCTAAAATCTTCTTGGGAAGACTGCGTACATATGTTTTAGGAATACTAGAGCTGAAAAATTTTGGAATTTTCTATGTAAAGAATACAAACTAGTGCTAGAAATAAGAAAAAGTTTTGAAACTATGTGCATATGAGAAAGCCCTATTCTTGCTGGAATATATTCAAACAAAGTAAGCATTTGGTGAAGACGGTTTAAGTCTTTTTGTATTTGGCTTCATGAGGCAATCTAGAATACTACTCAGTATGTGTTGTTGTATTTTGTTAACTTTAATAAGATTGCTTAACTTTTTTCCTTAGAAAAGAAAAAAAATGAAAGATCATAAAAATATATAAGCATACAAAATTTGTATTTCACCAAAAACAATGAATATCACATTCCAACACCAATTTTAACATTATTGAGGAGACTTTAATGCTAGAACTGCAACCAATCAAGCTATTATTTTAAGTAATGACTCCAATCCTAATCCTCTTTGGCTAGATGAGGACCTTGTTTTATCCAACAATTACAAAACAAACTCTAAACACCTAATCGAAAATTTGTTTGGTATTGAGTTAATCAAGCTATGTGGTTCTCAAGATTTAATAAATTGCAATGGTCCAAGGAAGTGGCCAAATTCTAACATGATAACTTGCATCCATGGGTTGGGTAGCAGTGTCCTCGATTATGCAATATCAGATATCTCCATATACAATCAAATAGTAAACTTTGATTTTTTATATAACCACGAACCTCACTCTCATCATAGACCTCTAACCCTAACTCTTATGCTCAAAAGCTCTGTTGAAGAGCACCTTGACAACCAAAGACACTTACTTTTTGACAAATAGAAAGTCAATATTTTCTTAAAAGACTTAAGCAATGCTTTAAAACTCATATCATATCAGAACAATATTGAAGTTGACTATCAGAATTTTACAACAACTCTCTCTACTTCCATTAACAAATTCTCTATTGAGGTGCTACGTAAAAAGAAAAGTAGTACAATCGACCCTTGGTACGATAATGAATGTAAATTTGCTATAAAATCCATTATGGATGCTTCCAATGCATATTTAAAATCTGATAAGATAAATAAATACAAAACCTTAATTAAACGGGGGAAAAAGACTATATAAATAGAAAGCAAGACTATTATCCCGATGGGTTAGCTCAAGTGGATGATTGTTATGGTTATTATGAATGAGGTCTTGGGGTCAAGTCCACGACCAACTATTATTTACATTTGTTTAAATTGTTGGGCCTCACTCGATGTCCCCACCAGGCTAGGATCCACGAAATGTAGTGAAGTACTTGGAGGGTTTCCCGCGATTTCTTCCATTCGAGAAAATTAAAAAAAAATATATATATATATATATATATATATATATATATAAGATAGATCCTAAGAAATTACGGAGGAGAAATTCTAATTTGTAAAACTAAAGAAAATAATGATTCCCTTAAAGTTGGAATTTCTACCTTAAAAATTTGTACGAATCCCCTAATGTCATCAACAACATGCCAAATATCTCTATAAAGGATGAAGTGCTTTCTATAGAGACAGTAGTTTTGGGTTAAGTGGCTCTCAAAGGAAATCTAAAGGACATCGAGAAGGGTTATAATTTGAAATATTAAAGGGTTTGTCCTCATCCCTCACATACATAGGTTGTTCAATTTATCTATCCATGAGCTTCCTAAACCTTGGACTAAAAGCCTCATTGTACCCATTTTTAAAGTGGGATAAAGAAACTCCTCTAATTATGGGACCATTATGATTAGCCCCATTTTAGCTAATCTATCTTAATCATTTTAGAACAAAATATCGGTGCATGGCTAAGAAAGCCATGGAAGAGAGCTAGAGGCCAAGCTGGGTCTAGAGGCTACCCTGGAGGAAAATTCTAATTTGTAAAACTAAAGAAAATAATAGGATTCCCTTAAAGGATTGGAATTTCTACCTTAAAAATTTGTACGAATCCCCTAATGTCATCAACAACATGCCAAATATCTCTATAAAGGATGAAGTGCTTTCTATAGAAGACATTAAGTTTTGGGTTAAGTGGCTCTCAAAAGGAAAATCTAAGGACATCGAAGGTTACCAAGCTGAAATATTAAAAATTGGAGAACATATCCTCATCCCTCACATACATAGGTTGTTCAATTTATCTATCCAACAAGGCTTCCCAAAACCTTGGACTAAAAGCCTCATTGTACCCATTTTTAAAAGAGGGGATAAAAGAAATCCCTCTAATTATAGGACCATTATGATTAGCCCCATTTTAGCTAATCTATACGAAAGTATTTTAGAACAAAATATCAGTGCATGGCTAGAAAGCCATGGAAAAAGAGCTAGAGGCCAAGCTGGGTCTAGAGGCTACCATTCCACTGTGGACCACCTTGTTATATTTAAGATCATTGCAGAGGAGTGTCATAATGATAAAACTAATCTCCTTTGTTGTTTCGTTGATTTTAGAAAATCTTTTGACATTGTGCCCAAGACTAACCTCTGGAATAGGTTAGAAGAGCTTAAAGTGCCTTTTGAGTTAAGAGTTGTTGCAATAAGGTTATATGAGAAATTTATTGCCAATTTTAGGAACACCGATGGCTGGTTGAAGGAAATTAACTGTAATGTAGGAGTCAAGCAAGGTTTTCCCCTATCCCCTACCCTTTTCAGCATCTATATTGATAAGATAGAAGATTGTTTGGTGGGTGCAACCTATGTTGGCCTGACTCTTGCTAGTATAGTCATCATCCTCCTTCTTTATGTTGATGATATTGTTCTTATGGTGAAGAGTCATCCCTATGACCTAGGTAAGCAACTAATAATCCTCAAATATGTATGCTTTAGCATGGGCATGACTGTGAACACTGATAAAACAAAGGTTGTGATAATTAAACCCAAAAGGATAACCTACGATACTTTTGTTTATGACACCAATATCTTGGAGGAAGTGCCTTCATACAAATATATTGGAATCGATATCCACCACAAGCTCAATTGGAACTATAGCATTGAAAATGGGATAAATGGAGCGTGGAAATCTTATTATGGGCTTGAAAACAATTGTAAATCAATAGACCTTTGGCTTTGGGATAAAATAAAAACTCCTCTTTAAAACTCTCTTCACTCTGGTTATCTTATATGGATGTGAAGTTTGGGGTTATAGTATATCTAGAGAATCCTGGAGAAAGATAGAAAAAATCCAAAATAATTTTATAACTTATAATCTCAAAATTAAGGGAAATACACCCTATCCTATCCTCCTCATAGAAGAAAGACTCTCCCCCATTTAGAGCATTTCCATTATTATATACCTAACTTACAAGAAAAAGATAAACAATATGGATGACAATAGGCTCCCCAAAATTGCTTCAAACTCTAGCCAAAACCACCAATGGCGCAAGTGTGGATGGCATAAAGATGTCAAATCTTGGCTAATCATTGGGTATACAAGAAGAAGCCATCATGCAAAATACCGATAATATTACAAATCTTATCACTTCTAAATTTAAGGAGAATATGTGGTGTGATAAAGAATTAGTGGATAAAAGGAAATTAAGATACTATAAGGAGGTGGTCAACCCTAATTTAGAAGATCAAAAGTACCTCTGTGTTTTGAGAAATGCGAAGAAGAAAAACGACATTGCGAAAATAAGAACAATCTCTCACGAGCTACATGGTGAAACTGGGCGTTGGACAATTCCCAAAACATCATGGGATCAAAGAATTTGTCATGTCTTTGTGACACTATGAGGGTGGAAGATGAAAAACAGTTCCTCTTATATTTCCCTACATATACCTATATTAGATCCCAATTTAAAAATATTAGCCACGATTGACCCAGATTTTATGAGCAGAATGAAATGAATACAGATTATTAACAGGTGTTTAACACAGAATAACAAAGATACAGTAAAACTGGTTTTCTATTCAATAATGAAATAAGCTAAAACTGTAAAATGCAATGGAAACAAGCTTATTGGAATGGTGGCGGCTTATCTTTGAGAAGAGATGTGACGGTTGCGCTCATTCACAAGAAGATGATTACAATGAGGCTCTGAAGGCATTTTTACCATAAGAAGGAATGCCAAAATCCCTAGACATCCAAAATCCTAACCCTAGGAGATGAAGCACAAAAAGTCATGTGGGCCCCGTTTGGGTAAGTTAGTACATCAAATTCCTGGGGTCGTAACTTTTGCATACGATCTTTGTTTTAGGCATATGATAGTCCGTTGGAAAGGTATCTTCGAGGAGATTCATTTTAGGTACAATATTGAAGGGGATTACATATTGTAAACCTATTTTCCCAAAAAAAAA
>SNQJ01S0002668.1:195973-207377 GCA_010110895.2 Picea sitchensis
ATAAACTTTGCATCTGTTTCAACACACTTTTAGTTGACTCTTGGATTTGACATGACCATTGATTCAAGGGTGCAACCTCAAGGACATCAATACTTATACAAAGTCTGCATGATGTATGATCTTTGGTATATGTACTTAACCCTAGACTTTTTAGAAAGATATCAAATGTATGAGATTGTCCTCTAATGAACGTATGACATGACAAAAGCTAGTACACCAAATAGAGTAGAATAGGCCAGAGGTACATCAAGAGAGTAGCGTGATGTCATGAACTCCTTAAGATACCTTGGGAATATTAGTTGCATTGCTTATAAATTTTGGATGAGAATTATGATGTTCAATTTAACATGAGCTTCTTGACATGCAAGTTGTCTTAATTTGTTAATGTCATGATTTTTGGTACTTTTCAAATGGGGACAAATTAGTGCATGTGTATGAAAAAGTTGTTAACCATATGTATAATTACAACATTAGGGAGATAGGGTAGGTATAAAAGAGTGTAGTTTAAATGTTAAATTTTGTTAAATGTTTTTAGTGGTTAATTTTGCTTGAATTTTGTGATTGAGTTTATATAAGTGTTTGGATTTTTTTAAGAAGTTGAATTTATTCATGTATTAAAAAATACAATTTAATCAATAAAAATTGGAATTTTGCTCAAATTTATATGCTTGAATTTGGTGAAAATCATGAAAAGTATAATCTTTAAACAATTTCTTTTGAGTTTTTCAAGAAATTGAATTTATTCATGTATTAAAAAATACAATTTAACCAACAAAAATTTGGGATTTCATCCAGATTTATATGATCAGATTTTTTGAAAATCACAAAAAAAAATGAACATTTAGACAATTACTTTTATAAAAGAGTAATAACTACAATGTTGTAAGATTTCTTTTGGAATATAATTTATATCAGTGATAAAAAAAAAAATCTCACCAATTAACCACTATGTTAGTTAACATTTATTGATTAATATTTTCTTTATCAAATATTTTTTAGGCATAATCTATATTTTTTTATGTTTGGATTTTTTTTCCAATTCCAGATATTGGATAGTTAGTGAAATAACATTTTTTTTGTTATTTAAATTGCATTTTTTTTGTTATTTAAATTGCATTTTTTTAATGTATAAATTCATTTAACTCTTGAAAAACCCTTTCCCAATTTCAGATATTGGATAGTTACTGATTTTGGTATTTAAATTGCATTTTTTAATGTATAAATCATTTTAGCCGGCCATTCAAATTATATTGACTCAACAATCCAAATCTGCAATTCCAACAATTCCTCACTAGATTTAAAGGGAAATTGATCTAAAAAAAATTCCAAAAAAATCCAAATCTGAGAGTAAATCAATTTACCATAGCAATGTCACTCCATGAGATTCAGCATGGTCCTCTGTAGTGAGAGCATTGATATTATCAGCACGGTTTAATGTATAAATCCATGTAGCCCTTGAAAAACCAATTCCAAATATTGGATAGTAACTGAAATAACATTTTTTTGTTATTTAAATTGTATTTTTTTAATGTATAAATCCATTTAGCCCATGAAAACCCCTACACCATTTAAATTGTATAGAGACAACAATTTAAATCTGCAATTCCAACAATTCCTCACTAGATTTTAAGCAAAATTGATCTAAAAATTTTCCAAAAAAAAAACAAATCTGAGAGTAAATCAATTTATTATAGCAATGCCACTCGAGGAGAATCAGCCTGGTCAACCTCTGTAGTGCTAGCATTGATATTACAAATAGGGAGTGGGCTAACTCTGGAGCAATCTTCCCTCCTGCAGGTCAATCCAGAACTCTGGTCAATTTTCTGAGCATCTGGATTGGTTTAAAATGGGACAAAACCCGGGAGTAAATTTCTGAAATACATGGAACTTTGATTCATGCCAAACTCATAATATCCTGAAAATCTGGCCGAATTCAAGCCCATTATAAATATGTTTGCTCCAGAGTTAGCTTACTCCTTACAAATAGTATGCCAGTTGCAAATAGTATGCCAGTTGATGGCAATCGGTAGGGATGGCGTGGGAAGAGTTATGGAGAATCATCGATTTCTTCCCTAGAAACGAGGCATTGGCAGTAAACGCATGTAACAGTACAATTTGTATGTGTCACAGGAACAGCAAACAGTAGGACAGAATGGACAAAAGAATGAATGAAGGAAAGAACAAACATTGAATGCCTGCGAATTCAATACAGAACGATACAATAAGCTGCCTGGAATATCATTACCATCCCGCAACTTGATTGTATGTTGGGGGACAGGCAGTAATAAATGAGGGTGTGGGGTTTCATGACAACAAAATGGGCGTTGCATGAAAAATATTCTATTCCGAAGAAAACACTTGTAACTTCCAGCATTAAGATATGGGGCCGTGCTGTACCCTCGATATTCACTGCAGTCGCATACTCTGCTTGGAAACATGAGCAGGCAGTTTGACACAACACATGATTCCTTCCTTACAGTCTCCACGATTCCTTCATTGTTTACAGCTGGGACGTCTGACGTTCAAAACTCGGGATTGACTTTTGATTGTATGTGAAACGCCCCCTGCAAGGCCTTTCTCTCTCTCTGCAGATTAGATAGAGGAAATCCCCCCTTGCTGCATGCCTGTACTCTGTCCTGGTTACATCTCCGGATTTTGCTTTGCTTAACACACAAGAATTGGATACTTTCCTGTTACATCTTATCAATGCATGGTAACCCGGGCCATTGAAGCTGCCGGCATTGTAAATCGTTCTTAACGGAAATAGAAAATTATTTGTTTTGGGTAATGATGGGAATGCGTGGAGGTACTTGATTGGCTGTTTTGTTTTTTGGGTTGCCTGGACAAGTTAAGTATTTCTTGGAATTTGACTGTGATTGCACCTCCCCTCCAAGACTTTAAACCAGAAACGAAGAACCACTAATCCCGATAATTATAGAAAGACAGTGAACCATCTAATCGTTTACCAAACTTCCTTCGGAGTTGCAGTTCTAACTTCTTATCTCGATTCCTAACTCTGGTTTAATAAACAATTTAAAGTTTTCTCATTCGATTTTCAGAATAAACCGTTTAAATTAGCAGTCTAAACTTTCTAGGTTTTGGTGATTTTTTCCATTTGATTTTGCCCTAAATTTTGTGAGAAATGGTTGGATTTGTAGATTTGAGTGGTTAAGTTTGTATAATTGGAGTTTCAGCAGGTCTAAATTTTCTAGATTTTGGCCATTTTTTCCATTTGATTTTGTCCTAAATTTTGTGAGGAATAGTTGGATTTACAGATTTGTGTGGCTAAATTTGTATAATCGAAGTTTCAATATGCTGGAATCCATTTATACATTCAAAAATGCAATTTAAACAACAAAAAATAGGGATTTTATCCAAATTTACATCACCAGATTCCCTCCCTATAAACCTAAACCAAAAGGTAAAACATTTAACATCACCATTTAATTACCATTTAATTGAAATTCCCAACCTGAAAATTTCATACTGCATAAAAAAAAATTATAAAAATCAAGTTACTCCATCAGAAAAAAAAATCTGTACATGTGCAATTTCCAACAATTCTGCCCATCAAAAAATTATTTTATATTAAATCTACAATTAACCTCCCGTTAATTTAGCTGAAGCTCAAAGCTCTAGGTTTTCCCAGGTCGTCAATTTCGAGTCTGTCATTCCGTTGGCCTGAGATTAGATGATGATGGGATTCCCCTGGTATCCTAAGGGTAGCAACAGGATGACATTAGCATATACTAGATGGGTAGCTGTAGTCTGGTAGGAGTTTATCACATTTGATCCAGGTTTGAATGTCAGAAGTGACACAACCCTAATTCCAAGGGTTTTGTACCCGATCTGGCCAGCGTTTTTTTTAAAAAGCAAAAGTGTAGGTCACAGAATCACAGGAGCCTTTCGTTATAAAGTTATTCCATGTCAATCTCAACGTTTTAGAAGAAGGATTAGGAATCGGAATCGCCAGGACATGATATTGCAATCCTGTCCCAGTCCCCAGTGTAGGCCTTTCCGTCTACATAAAGCAAACTGCACCTAAGTGCAATCCGGTTCATTGAAAAAGCGCTAACGTAATGGCCAGGCCAAGCAGGAGAAAGCAATCATAACCATGCTGCAGCTGGCTGCCTTGCCAACACCTGCAAGTCTATCGTTCCTGTCTCTTAAATCTGCAGCCAGTTTCTGATATGATGATGCATAATATCTCCTGCTCATGCAAATGCACAGAGCTCCTACTGCTCTTGATCTGGATTTTCTCAGCTGCAGTAGCAGCTTCTCGCTCTAATTTTGTCCCCGGTGAGTGCCCTTGGACATTAAACTAAACGTGTGTATATATATATATAAAATTTCCAACCAGCTGCTTATGTATAGATTCCTGTGTTTATCATTCTCCAGATTATCGGCATGATGCTTCTCCCATGGGAACAATGGACAAGGTCTCTTTGCAGGCTCCAACTTCTGGTGCTTCTGATCAGGTAAATGTTTGAAATCTTTTTTGGAATATTGTTGTTTGTTATTTTTTTATGTCTTGTGCCTTCTTGGAATTTTTTCTAAAATTATAAAGTCTTCCATCCATGCAGATGATGGTAATGGTGAAGGTAGCTCAGAACAATAATATTGCTCGCCATGTGACCACAATCGATACTCTTGGATCCAGACCCCCTACCTGTCGCAACAAGTGCTCTTCTTGTTCTCCATGCGAGGCCATTCAGGTTCCCACCAATGCGGCCAGGAGCCATGTCCAATATTCCAACTATGAGCCAGAAGGCTGGAAATGCAAGTGCAGAGATAGAGTTTTCAATCCATGATTAAGTCTGTTAGTTATATCATTTAAATGTATAATCTCTATACCTACTCCAGCTCCTATTTTGCTTCACACTTCCTCAAAAATACAACTTTCCATGAATAGCAGGGATGTGCAGGCACACCACTTAAAACATTTGGGTGGATTTCACAGAATAGGTTCCTCTCATCCAATGCTTCTCAGGCCTCACTGGGTAGTTAGTCTTCCTCTGGAGTTTGTAAAAATGTCTACCTGATTTCTTACTTTGCTGTCAGCTCATTGAAAGGATCCTGACAATATAGTTGCCTGCCACAGAGTGATCCACAGCTCTCTAGGTTGCAGTAACTGTATTTATCATGGCTTCAGTGAATGTAATGGGATGTTCTGAGCAGGAATTAGAGAGATTTGTACTGAATACATGAATGAAAACGGTGTATGTTAATAACCTTCTTTTATTACAATCACAGAAGTGGATTCTACCTGGTTTTCTTGATATTATAGAGTAAAATGAATAATAGTTTGTGTATGGATTTGTTGTAGAATAACCTGCGCTGTGACGTGATCATCAGAGTGGTTGCATTTAAATAACTGGGTTGGTGAAACTCTTCGTTGGTCAAGTACCGAACTAATCATAGTGGTTGCATTTATTATTCGGCTTCTGTATGTAATCTGAGAGTTCCAGTTCCAGTTCGCTACTTGACCAATTAAGAGTTTCACCAAACCAGTTTTATTTTTTAATCTACAGATTTCAGAAATGGAAAACCTATGTACAATCGTTCAATATAAAAGAGGACTCAGAAGGAAGTTGTCATCACCTCTCCACGCTAAGAAAAATCGGCCAACTTTATCCAAATCATTATGATACTACAGTAAATATGTAACATGTAACGGATGTAATGAAAATGGCTGCAAAGCCCTGCCTGGGAGACTGTCACGGTTGACTTTGTCAGAATCTCAACGAACCTTCTGAGTTGTTTCGAAATTCGAATACAAAATCTCTACCAGAATCGTGAACATTCAAAATTCAAAAGTGATGGATGTTATTTTTCATTAAAAATCAGGTGATACAAATGTGGATGAAATATCAATTTTTGTTATTTAAATTATCTTTAAATGTATAAATAAATTTAATATTTTGAAAAATCCTTAAAACATTCAAATTACACAAACTTAATCATTCAAATACAACAATTTTTAATCGAATTTAAATCAAAATTAAACAAATAATATTTTCATTCAAAACCTAAAACTTACAATTCTTAAATATGTGAACACTTTGAAATGAATACACTGAAATAGAGCACAAATATTTTCTTATGGCAGTGTCTACTATCTATGTAATATTTATTATGGAATAAGTTAAATGTGTGGCAGTTAGATTTTTTGGAGTGTTTACTAGCATATTTTCTCATCAATTTTTATTCAAATCTGCTCAAAAATGGTTGGAACTTCAAATTTGGGTAATTGATTCTGTATAATTCTAGGTGAGGGTTTTTCAGGGTGCTGAATCCATATATGCATTTAAAAATGTAATTTAAACAATAGAAAAGGCAAATCCCTTTTTTCTGTTGTTTAAATTGCATTTCTGAATGCATAAATGGATTCAGCATGTTGAAAAAACCCTGGGACACTCAAATTTTACAAACTTAGTCACTCAAATCTGCAAATCCAACAATTCATCACAATTTTGGGCAAAATCAAAAGGAAAAAGTTGCTGAAAAACAGCCAAAAAATAAAACGTTTAGACTACTACAATAGAAAATAGTGATTTCACCAATATAATTCAAATTTTATGTTTACCAAATTTAAAATTATCTAAATCGCTTGAACTTTTAAAAAAATTACCAAATTTATTTTTGAAAAACATTAAATTTATCCATTTATAAACTCATTTATAAACTCACTGACTGATTCTCAAAATAGCACTTTTTTACCAATTTAGTTTCAAAAGGAAAATGGGCGATAAGCTAACTCGCTGTGTACAATTATGATCTATCAATTTCATTTTACTGTCGAGAATTGTGTAAATAACAATTTGGCAATAAGTACAGAATGTAAGTGCGATGAGACATTTTGTCAATGTAATGTCCCGTCCCAGCATTACTTCATTTGAGACTTTTTGAAAGCACCAAATCTTTTGGACCAACATACATTGTGTGATACCCACGCAGGGGTGAGTAATTCGGGAGCCAAGTTGTCCCAGCCCTAAATGGATTCAAAAAATTTAAGCCAAAGCACATTAGAGCCTAGACGAGCAAAGGGTACAAACCCTTGAAAGTCTCCCACCACTAAGGGAAAAAAGCAAAACAGGCACGCTCCACAAACCATGAGCCAAGAGGCCGTCCCACTAAAGAAACACCATTGGAGAAAGTACAAGAGTCAAAACAAATCCAATGCAGGAACCGTTAACCACCATAACTGGAACACCAACACCATCAAGCCAGACAAAGGTAAACACATCACACCACTACAAAATCACCCACCACCTAAGAAAAGTCAACAAAGTCATTGAACTACCACTATAGAACCACCATGGCAACCACAAGCAACTCATAACACACTTTAAACATCAAAATGACGACGATAAACTTTATAGAAATACAATAATGGAAATAGGAGGCGAACTAGTTATAGTAGTAGAGAAGGGATGCATGGAGATGATCGAGAATGGATCATTATATAATGTCATCTATCTTAATACTTTTTGGGTGGAAAAATTGGAGGAATTGACTTGCAAGGTCTGTTTTAGTGGCAGGTTCCAGTTTGGAGATTTGGGGTTTGGAACCTTCTACATCCATTTTGAGGCATCAAACGACATATTTGGGGGTCAAAACTTTGTAAACATAGCTCCTAGCTCCTTAATGTTATTCTACACCTTGAGACATTTCCAACGGTACAAAAATCGCCATAATCGCAGCTAGTATGCGGAAGTTATGCTTCTCATAAGTCAATCTACCTTGTTGACCACCATGGTACCAAGTGGATGCCATGTTAGCCCCCATTACTCACACTTGTGGGGCTAGCCAAGTGTGGATTTTCAAAAAGATTCTAGAAGGTCCAAAACCTTATCACTAATTGAGGGTTGAGGATGCAAAAACCCTAACCCTAGATGATTTTTGTGCTATGTTAAATACTAGGTCACTAGGAGAAGAGGTTCCATTCTTTAGCATTGTACTTGTTTCATAGTTGAACATAGCATCTAGGAGTGGATTTGAGAGCATAAAAAAGGATGAATAAGATTATGCAGTAGCCATTCAAGCCACAGTGTCGAAGGAAACTCATAGTGAGTGTCTCTTTCTTTGTATTTGCATTTCATAACCAAAGAAAAGAGAGTTGAGCATAGGCCTCACCTTCTAGCTAGGTTTTCTCCCATATTGGGTTTCCCATGATACATCTAGTGTTCAATGGTGTGTGTGGTGTTTTTATTTTCTTGTCCTTTCATTTCGATTAGTTATTTCATAAATTCAAGCACTAAGTCAGTAATAATTAATCTAGGATCTAAGGAAATAATTTGCATAATCTAAGATTTCATAATATTGCAAGATTTGTTGTGACAAATTGTTCTAGTAGAATATCCACAGTAATTTACAAATCATATTGGTATAAAAGCAATTTTCTTTTGGGTATTTGTGGAAAGTTGCAGGATCCAGGAATTGGCTTAAGAAGGAAGTCGCAGAACCCTAGCCATGGCAGATGAGTGTTCATAGCAATCCTCAAGATGTAGCAGAAGAGAAATTTTTGAGGATATAAAAGAAAGTTGTTGATATCTCTCACAACAAGGCCCTCCCCATGGAGGCTCTAGCAAATAAGTTCGAACCCTTCGGGGAGGTTGGTGGCTCTAACTCAGAAGCTGGATCTGATGAGAAACTGGGAGATAGTGAAGACCCAAAAAAGGAGTCTAAAAAAGAGCCCAAGAAAGAACAACCAAGTTCAAGTGCCATGACTCTTTCCCAACCTCTATTTAAAATGGAAGCAAAAGTGAACACCAAACCCTATCAAGGTGAGAGTGATGCTATTGAGTTGAATCATTGGTTGCAACAATTAGAAGTGTATTTCAGTGTCCATAATATAGATGAACAACATAAAATTTCATTTTCCCAACTAAGACTAAAGGGTCATGCACTAAGCTGGTGGGAAAGCCACACAGAAACACTTAGGTTGGAGGGTGATCCACCATTAACTAATTGGGAGGATTTTAAAACCCTCATCAAATCCCAATTCTACCCTATTGGGTATGTAGAGGACCAATGGATTTGTTGACATCACTTCAAGTAGAGGCAAGGGAATAGTGTGCAAGAGTACACCATTGAATTCAGGAAGATGGTGACCATCTTGGGTATCTCTCCCAAGAAACCATAGGTACTCCTCAAGTATCTAGGGGGTCTATATAGTGATTTCCAAAAAGAAGTGATGCTCTTCAAACCCAGGACCGTTGATGAGGCTTGTGTGCAAGCACACTATCTAAAGAACATAGGCCATAAGAAAGCACAACCGAGTGGTTCTAAACAAAAAGATCACCAAGAAGCTTCCAAGGAGGGGAAGAAGAAGTGGAAAGGGAAAGGCAAGAAGACAACAACCAATGCACATCAATGCAAGGATCCAAAAAAACACTCCAACCATTGCAATATTGATGGCCACACCAAAGAAAAATGTTAGAAGTTATGTTCAGAGTTGAATCCAAAGAACCATAAGAAGGATGCCAAGAAGAAAAACTTGTTAGGTAAGGATTTGATCAACAAGTAGAGAGAAACTCGAATGTGGATGAGAAGATTTTTTGCACTTCAATGTAGAAGGAGGTGAATCTAAGTAGCCTTAATCATAAGGAATAAAAGGAGATGACAAAACTCTTCCATATTAAGATCCATGTCAAAAGGACCAAGGTAGATGCTCTATTTGATTTCGATTCATAGGCCAATCTCGTAGCATATGATCTGGTCAACAAGCTTGGGTTAGAGGTTCATGATCATCCAAGCCCATATAAATTGGGATGGGTGAATAAGGATGCATAAATCAAAGTCATTAAACAATGTAAGATCAAGTTTGTTATAAGTGCATATTTTATTGATGAAATGGGAATAAATGTAGTATCCCTTGATGTGTGCAGTGTAGTGTTTAGAATTCCCTACATGTATATAAGGGATGTGATCTTCATGTAGAGAGAAAAACAGTATTTCCTGATCAAGGATGGGAAGTCATACATCATGAATGCACACAAAGGGAAGTCGAAGATATCTCTAGTAAGTGCTAACAAATCCAAAACGTTGATCAACTCTAGTAAGAAGTGTGTGTTTTTTTTCTTAAGAGAGACTCAACCAATAGAGGAATAGGTAAGAGTAAAGGAATCCTTGAAAGGATGTATAAAATAGCATAAACAACAATTGAAGGATTTTTTGCAGGAATACAAGGGAATGTTCCAGGATCCTAAAGGGTTGCCACCTAAGAGGAAAGTGGAGCACGAGATACAGTTATTTCTTGACTCCCCATTACCAAATATTATATCGTATAGACAATATATTATGGAAGCAGACAAAGTGAAGAAACAGTTGCAACAACGACTGGAGCAGAGAGTTATTTAACCAAGCACCTCACCTCGTGGGTCACATATTATCATAATACCCAAGAAGGATGGGACTTAGTGAATGTGTATCGACTACAGAGATTTCAACAAGATCACATTCAAGAATCAGTACCCTCTACCTAAGATTGATGATTTGTTAGATTAGTTGTAGCAAGCCAAGTACTTCACCAAGTTGGATTTTAAATTAGGAGACCACCAAGTATGCATTAAAGAAGAAGACACTTGGAAGACATCCTTCAAGACAAGACAAGGTCTGTATGAATGGTTGGCCATGTATTTTGATTAAGTAATGCACTATGATGACCTTCACTTGTAATAGTGTATTTGGATGACATGTTGGTTTATAGATCTACTAGGGAGGAGCACATCTCACATCTCATGTAGGTGTTAGAGACTCTAAAAAAACATCAATTGTTGGTAAAACTCAAGAAATGCGAGTTTTCTCAGTAGTCAATGGTGTATGTGGGGTATGTGATCGATGGAGGGGAACTCAAGATAGATCCTACAAAGATGGAGGCCATCATCAAGTGGCATGTTCCTACTAATTTCATTGAAGTTAGGAGCTTTTTGGGGGTATCACAGTACCTATAGAAGTTCATAACATATTTTTCAATGGTAGCTACACCACTCCACGCCATAACAACTCGTCGTAAAAGTTTCCAGTGGGAAAAGAATCAGCATAAAGCTTTTGACAAGCTAAAAGGAAAGATCAGTCAAGCACCAATTCTTGCACTGCCTAACTTGCATAATCCTTTTGAAGTGGAGACATATGCAAGTAAGTATGGTATGGGAGCAATTTTGATGCAAGGTGGTAAGCCAATATGTTATCACACTACAAGGAAAAGACCCTCTAGCGAAGGTTTTTGTAGAAGCCCATGTAAAAAATAGCCCAAAAATTCATTTATAGTGGAAGTCACTATCAGAGGCTAACGACCGGAGGTTTTAGCATAATTTTCTTCACGGTTCTTTTATAAATACAGAGTGCACTGGTGTGTCTATAACACTAATGCACTGATGCTCTAACACATGGTGCATCGTGG
>SNQJ01S0002668.1:213313-250180 GCA_010110895.2 Picea sitchensis
TTCAAAAACAATATACTTTGATGCACTCCTTAAATACGGATGCATCGATGATCTAACAAAATGGTGCATCGTGGTTGGGTTATTTCAAAAAATATACTCCAATGCGCTATCTAAATATTGACGCACCAGTGCTTTAACAACTAGCACACCATGGTAAGGTTATTTAAAAAAAAAAATTGTGGTGTGCTCCTTAAATACAGACACATTGGTGCTCCAAGTTGCTCTAAAAAATAACACACTGTGGAAGGGTTATTTTTAAAAATATATACCCCAATGCACTAGGTAAATACAGATGCACTGGTGCGTCTAACAATCGAGCACACTGTAACAGGGTTAAATAAAAAAAATTACCAGTGGTAACAAATCGTTTTTACCATTTTCAGTGTTGTAGAGTTCTCAAGCACTGGTGCAACTTTTTCCACTGTGAAACGCCATGTTGTCGATGCTTCCCTTACTTGTCTTCCTTCGTTATGTTGCTCAGTACTTGGCTTTCGAGTTTTTCCAAACGATGGGAAAATTTGTTTTTTTGGACTACGTGGCAACCATGACTCCCTGACGAGAAAATGTCCAGGTAATATCTTTGTTTCTTTACAACTTAAACTCTTAGTGGATTAAAATTCAAAATTTAGTTAAATTTCCACTATTTAAAACATAAAAGAAAAAAAAAGTGTGCGGTGCGTTCGAGTTGTTCGGCTCGCACCGCGGTCGGTGCACCCTGAAAATTTACAAGGTACACCGAAAAACAATGCCAATTTTTTTTTATGGTGGTGTGTTTGTAAACATTAATGCACTGGGGCGTAAGTTTACCAACGCACCGCATAAAATAATATAGTTATTTTTTGTGGTGCGTCTAATTAACGTTAACACACCATAGCGTTACATTAGAAGACACACTGCATAAATCAAATATTTTATTTTATGTGGTGTGTTGGTAAACGTACGCACCGATGCGTTAATGCTTACACAACGGACCACCGTAAAAAATTAGAGCATAAATACTTAAGTACCGTAATTATCAATTTTAAAAAAATTAGTGGTGCGGTGCATCGCCTTTTCTAAAAAGCACCATTGCATGTTAGGAAAAAGATACGCACCACAAAAACAATTTTTTTTTAAATTATTTTATGGAGCTTTAATATTTTTTTTTAATTATTTTAGGCGGTGCGTCAAATAACCTTTACGCATCGGTGTGGTAAGGTTATACAACGCATTGAATAAAATAATATAACAAATTTTCATACGGTGTATTATATTACAATGGAGCACTGTCGACGATGCTCACAAGTAAGCAATGCTTAACTGTTTTTGGCGCGCACCGATGATGAAATTTACTTTTTTTTGAAGGAAGTTATTTTTTCGTATTTATAAATAAATTTCTCATTTACTAGATTTTTTATATGTTTTATGTATGAGGTTGATGTATTTCATATGTTAATTATGCAAAGACGTCAGCGGAGAGAACAATAGAAACAACAGGAGCAGAGGGTTGACCTGTACAATGTTGTACGAGATTGGGAGGCGAGGGAAAGGTAAAAGGATTTATACCCTCACCCTATTACTACAACGATGTAACACACCCATGGTGGGGTGTCAAAATTCCGTTCTTCTTAAGAAGTCAAGGCCTCCATACAAGGTCTCAAATCTCATTATGCTCGTCCATGGCTTTCCCGCAGCGGTCACCACACTCAGAACCAAACTCAGAACTGGCAGATACGCCTCTCTTGAGCTCCTCGGGTGTTCATTGGTCATGGCCACGGGACGTCCATGTGGGTCTGACTCCATAGGTTCCTCGCGGGCGTCGGGACTTCAGACTTTGAGTGTCCTTGACTCATCTAAATATAATTTCGCTGAAGTACGAACCCGCGGACAAACACGGGTTGAATTGACGGTCCATATTCTTGTCACAGCCAACGGTTGAGATTGAATTAGGGTCTGGAGATTTGGGAGTTTTCCTTGGAATATCTACGATATTATGCTCCAAATCCTCCAAAGTTTCGGAGTTCCATACTCTCGAAGTCCCAGTCCCTCTACCAACCACGTTGGCTAGGTGGGCACACACCAAGGGCTGACACGTAGTTGGATCAGGGGCGACACGTGTCGTCACCCGGGGTGATGCACGTCACAATCCAAGGGTCCTATGGGGTAGGTGATGCACATGAAACCAGGTGGCATGTGGCTCGTTAAGTTTGGAACCATGTCACCAGGGATGACATCACTGTACCTTGTCACCTCGAGCTGACAGGATTTTACATTCCTCAAATTTCACGGTTGAGATCCAGTCACGTAGACCTATATATCTGTGGCTCTGGTTACCTCGGAGTTTCGACATTCGGGAGTATTTCTAAGCAAACTCCTCTTACCTTATGAAGCGTCCAATCTCCAAAGTAGAGGGACTGGTGCCACACGTCCCCGATATGACGACGGTTGGGAAAGGATCCGAAGGATCCTATGATCTACGGTATTGGGTCCTTCGCAACTCTGGCCTTCGGGGTTTCGGGCCTCGATTTAATTGGTGATATAGGTCGACCCAACCACCTGGGGGACCACCTATCATCGGTCAATCTCACGAGAGATCGAGTCTCTCAATCACCTTCAGTCCGTGTAAGTCTAGAAAGGTCGATCCTACTCCGAAGTCCCAGACTTCCGGAGCTACGAGGCCAAGGGAACATGGCCTCCTTCGGCTTATCCCAAGGTTCCTAGGTATCGATCATATGGGTCCTTTCGAACGGATCTCTTCCGCTCATCTTCTAAACAAAGAGACCTCCTCTTTTCAAGGCTTCAACTTCGCTACCCCTCCTGAGATTTACCCTAAAAGGGTTAAGGGCTTGGGTCTGGCATTCTGGTCGCACGAAAAAGGGGTCTAGAAGAGGTATTCTCTTCAGACGGATGGTTTTAGGTCGACACAATATCTCCTATCTTGACCATATTAACAACTTATGCCTCGGGAAGCCTCCATAGTTACGCTGAGCATACAGTCTATCAGTTGGAAGTGTAAATTCAAAAGGATATGAAGGCATGCACATAACATAGCCATTTCACACAGAAGACATTTATAAATGCATATATATGTATAAGTCCAAGTATTCATCCATTATTCCAGTTCAACAAATAAAGCAAGGAAAATACTTATCAGAACCAGACAATGTGAAGCGACTGTTGAAAGGGGTGCCCATTTCCACCCAACCATAATATCAGTCACTCCAAACATATTTACCACTAGCCACCCCCGAGCCAGACCACAATGCTCTGCAACACAATCCTTCTTCTGGCTCAACAACAGTAGGGATGGAGGTTACTCTCCTCCTCCCGCAAGATCATAGCAATGGTTTACATGATACCAAGCAAGGAGGACCGACCTCATTTATCAGCTTGTATCATAACCTTCTCTGCCATTTCCTATAACCAAAACGCTTATTTTCTAGTTCTTGAACCTGAGAGATTCACCCCTCGTCTCTACACTCTTCGTAGGTCTCCTTCTACTCACCACACCTTCCTTTCTCACCTCTTTCAGCAAGGTCGTGTGCGGCTCAAATTCCCAGCCTGCGGTCAACTCTGGAAGCCTTACAGATGAGTGTTATGCCCCATCCCCTCATTAACTCTTGAGGAGGTCTTCCCACCTACCAACCTGACTGTAATTTGTTTATGGGTCAGAGGACTGTTCTGGTCCTGAGCAACTAAATCCAGTAAGTACTAGTTTGGTGAAGGTTAACGCAACCATTCCTGGTCCCCTTCACCATCTCTTTGTATAACATTCATGGTCTTTCTAAGTACACCCCCCTTCCAACAATCATGCAATACTTGTCCATTTTCTAGTAAATAACTAGATTTACATTCGTTTACCTTTCAAACAAAGTTTCATCAAATCAATATTCACACATATGGAGTTTGTCATAGTCTCTTGGCCATTATAGTTATATTTACAAGCTGGGGGAAACAAGATGTTACAAACGACTCATTTCCTCTTGAGGAATGTAGGCCTCCTTAAGTACTATAATGAGGATACATCCATGAAGGGGCACTCTGGGTTGTTGGTGCAGTTGATATGTCGATGGGATGTCCATCGAAAAACATTTTGTGTCGGTCATGATCAGTGGTACCATCCCACTGAGAAAGATATGTATTTTATCACTGGGTTTTTCAGGAAAGGGGAGGATTTTCCCTAGTTCCCTGAAGTCCCAGTAGGTGTTGCAGCAGAGAGTTAGCTCATGTACTCTCAGAGATATATTGGAGTTGATGTACTTTCCCTAGATGATTTTTTAGGTGTCTGGTGGACAGCTACGGATCGCTTCTTTCAGTGCAGAGGAGGTTAGGTGCCTCTCACTGTTAGTGACGACCATTGCACAGTTTACTAGTGATGGGAAGCGCATTAGTTTCCCTCTTTTGTATTATGTCTATTCTTTGGTACAGAGGCCACGATGTATTAGATAGTATACATTTTTTGCGGCAATTTTGTATACCTCTAGATAAATGTCGTGCTATGATACATGGGAGGGTGAACTTCCCTTTTGCTTCAGATTTGTTTTGTTTATTTTTTGAGATGTTTATGGAGACGAGGCCTAATTTTGTCCGTCATCATTTTAGGCCGATGAATCATGTGTGAATGCACATGTGGGGCGAGATGATGCCTATCTCAATATATTATGAGGAGGACCATGTGATTTTCCCTTTGTATTTGATTTATGGTACCTGTCATGCCCACATTTCAGACATATCTCTTTGTCTGCATATTCTCCTCTATATAGAATACAATCATTCAAACATGCATGATATGATATGTACTCAACATTTTCAACATCTTCTTTTCCTCTTCACAATTGTTGGGCAAGGCATTATCACTTGGAAGAACATTATCTTTGAATAACTTGCAGTTAGTGGGAAATAGAAATGTACAATGTCATTTAATGTTCATAAAATCGACCGTTTTTAATTTTGATTGTGTGACAATATTTCTCAAAATATAAGGGGACTTGATGGTCAATTACCTCAATATTACCGAGAAACATGTGTTTGACATGCCAAACTTTGCTTTCAAGTTGTACAGTAACATTGGTGTCCCTAGCTGTGTAGACTTTGACTGGCTAGGTCCAAAGAGATGGGTGGTGGAAGGAGATTTTAGTCTTTCGAAAAAGGTATCAATAATATGAGCATCATCCCCTAACTCATCGTTCTAGAATGCATCTAACAACATTGTCTCCATGGCAGTAGTATCCTGTACATAATCATCCATACCAACCTCTATTTGATTGACTCCAATACCAACTTGTGAAGAACTAATATTGTTGTAGTCATTCCTAATTGGTGGATCTGGACATAGTGGGAATTGAATAGGTGGTTGATTTAACCATTCTTGGTATGATTCCTCTCTAAGTTGTGCTCTTATTGAATCATTCTCTCGATTTGACATTGTAGTGGGGTGCAATGGAAGATGACAGGTAGGTCATTCATCATCAGAATCCTGATTTCAAAAATATTGAACATTAGTACATCGATGATATTAGTAAGCACAATGCAATTGATTTGTTCAAATTACATTATACCAAACAATTGTTACCATCGTTGACCCAGGATTGCGGATCGAAGATGGCATGTTACAATTGGCAGGGTAAAATGACTTTCCATTTTCATCTACCAACTGCTTGTGGTATGTTGCTCCTAATAAGAGCTTCAGATGTTTTTGAACTGGTGGAATATTTTCTACTTCTAAATTTGATTCTAAATCAGTATCCTGCAAATTTGGATACATTTTTATTCAGATTGACATGGACAAAAAAATTAATTCAATTAGATAATCTAATATAAATAAAATATGAACTTACTAGAGATGGAAAGGGAGAACTCCACGATGGACTTTGAGAAATATGGAACGAGCTATAATTTGAATAATTGGCCATTGGATATTATAAGTTTTTCTCCCTGCATTTGAGCAAAATCAACAATAAATTTTTAAGAATAAGGCGACTTTAAGTGGAAAATGTATACTATGAAGTACTACAAGTCATGTGGATGCATCCTAAAAGATAATTTAAGATGAATATACTATTTTATGTGCAAATAAAAATTCAGATAAATTTTAAAGCATAATGATGCACTTAATTAAACCAAACGCATCGGTGTGTCTATAACAATAGAAAGCACTGGGGCGTTTAATTACTAACTGAATTGGTTCTCAAGATTTCAAATAAATAAAAAAGAATTATATGATATTGGTGCTCCAAAAATATATAGCGCACCGATGCTTTGTATAAACAAACACACCGATGTGTTATATTAATAAACACATCGGTGTTTCGAAAAACTTAAAAAAAAAATGAGACTTTGTTTTTTTACAATCGAAAAATGAGCAGTAGTTTATTTTTCGAAAATCTAATTTCATAAAGTCCCTGAAATAGTAAGAAGCTATTCACTATTTCATTATTTTTCCAAAACTTACAGGGGAGAGATTTGCAAGAGAGACATACCAGGGAGCACTGTGGAGCAACAGGATACTTTGAGACAACATAATTATTTAGGAAGATCATAATTTGAAGGGTATGGTGATTCACTCAAAACCCTTTTCATAAAGTCCTTTAAATAGTATTAAGCTATTCACTATTTCATTATTTTTCCAAAATTTACAGGGGAGAGAATTGCAAGAGAGACATATCGGGGAGCACTATGGAGCAACATAATACTTTGGAACATCATAATTGTTCAGAAGATCAAAATTTGAAGGGTATGGTGATTCACTCAAAACCCTTTTGGAGCAACAAAATTATTCAGAAAAAAATTAAAAAATGTCATACTTACCTTAAATCGTTGCTTCTTCTTGCTTATGTGACTGCAAAATTTCACCTTAGGGTTTAACTCCCTCTATCACTTCACAATTAGAGATTTTCATTTTAAGCGTTTTATATTTAATGGGTTTGTGTTTCTATATATAAGGTGTATGGCCTGTGATGCAAGTGGACCACTTATTGCATCAGATCCAACCCTCTCGACCCTGTCACATTTAAAAAAAATGGTTTCTGGTTATCGATGCACAGCTATTTGACTATAATGCACCGGTGCGCTTAATGATAAAGTGCACTGGAAATGATGTAACATAATTTTTAAATTTTTTTGTTCATGTGTGTGTAATTTTTTTTGGTTATTTTTTTCATCCATGGTATTTTTTTTTCCGTTTTTTACTCTAGTCACGATGCAGTTATCGATACATATCGCACTGTTGTAATTTAATTTTTTTTGAAAAGTTTGTTTTTTCCTCTCAGTGTGTTTCCTATATCAAACGCATCGGTGCGTTCATATTATTACAGCGCACCAGAAACCAAGTTTGTTTTTATCTTTTTTTTAGCTGAAAATTATGTGATTTATTTATAAAATATATTTAATAGCTTATGTATTGGATGGTACATATTTTATATTGATAAAAAAAATGTGTGAGAATAGTTCAAGTAACAAAAATTTTGATCGTCACAATGATAGCACATCCAAAAAAACAAAAAAGGCAAGTTCTTTGTAAATTCTATACAAAATTAATATGTTTGAATTATATGTAAGTTTAACTAATATGTATTGGTTAGTGTGTGTCATGCAGAGCCACAAATTAAGGAAGCTCGATAAGATTCTTTGTGATCTAAGAGCAGAAGAGCGTAAAAGCTTGATGGAAAAATTGCAAAAGGATAATAAGGTGAATGAAAAAATACTATTCAATATGAGTTCTTTTTTGAAATTTCATTAATAGTATAGTTAAGAATATTAGATAACATGTTTCAAACAATCTATTAATTCGCATATGTTTAATCTTCTACAGGGACCAACAACAAAAGAACATAATGTCATCCTAAGAAAATAAAAATTATAGAAGATGTAAATGATGATGAATTGGTCCTTAGCTCATGTGGAGTGGTGTTGGAGGTTAATGAAAGGGGGGGAACTTTTACAAAACTATGAGGGATATAGTGAAACGAATGTATAGACGTACTTTCCACTTACAATACAAAAATCAATCCAATGATTCCAAGAACCAGGTCATATCTAAACTATAGGAAGCGTTTACAGAACAATGGTCAATGAGACCTGACAAACTTGCAATAGAAAAACATACAACAACAAAAATGAATCATTCAAAAATTCATATTCCTAAAAATGTTTTAATTCTAAAATATGTATATATTACTACAAAACATTCCTTTATTAATATCAATTTTTTTATATTTAGTTTTCATATATCAATATAAAAATAATTTATTGTCTGCATGTTAATTTTTCAGGAAGATTATGAAAATCTCAAAGGATCAACTAGATGATATCCAAAATATGTTTGTAGGAATGTCCAAGGAGATGGTCAAAGAAATGGACATAATTGCATCGTAGGAGGATCCATCTCAACAACAACGTGCTTCAAATGTATGCAATCATTGAAATTTTTTATTAGGTACATATAAATAAATAATTTAGCATTAAATATTAATTTTCAAGTATTTTCTTGCAGAAAAGAAAACAAAAAGGAACCCATTCAACACATAAAACAGGATGACAAGGAAGAAAATGGTTGATAGCAAAGTTTGTGAGTAATTGTTATTTCCTTATAACATTAACTTAAGATTTCATTTTTGTATATTTTAAGTGGTTTTACAACAGACATCCTTGAAAGTCTTCAAACAGGTGCTAACATACAAAGAAGAGAAATCAGAAGAATTGATTGACATTGGGTTAAGTAAGGGTTGTGAGTATATGTTGGCATATCAAAAATTAAATGTGGAATTTGTAAGTATCTATGTTGCTTTACTTCTCTCATTTTATAATTAATGAAACAAAAAAAAACATTTATATTAAATCTATGATTTATTATGGGGTATAAAACTTGTAGGAAACAAACTATGGAAATGTGCCAACCAGAGAGTTGTTGAGGGAAGGAATGAGATTTGGTTTTGAAAGAATGTGTATCATTCAAGACTCAATTATGTCTATGGTAAATCTCTTTTCAATTTACATTCATGTATATTATTTATTTCAATTTTCATTATTCTCACCAATGTGGATACAGTCATTACACTTTATTTTCATCTTTGTAGATGGAACTTGAAGAAGAGGAAAACAATTGAGGCAATCAACAAAACATTTGACCAAATAACCCAAGTCATGGAAGTAGCTCGAGCACTGACAACAGTTCCAATGAAGAATGATGATCAATATATTTAGATATCAATGCAAGTTGTTGTATTTTTTGAAATAATTGTCTGTGAAAATCAGACATTTTGTTTAACGTAATGGACATAGTTTCTCAATTGAAAGACAAGGGATTACCAATAAATGTCTCGTTTTCTATGACAAAGAGCCTCTTATTCATATATAGTCAAAAAACATTTTATTTTATTCTATTGTGTTGTTCGATATTGTTGTGAAATGTTACATCGTTGATTAACTATATGGATGATTAAATATTATAATGGAGAGATGTGAAATATGAAGATATACAAATTAATCCAAACATCATATCCAAATACACTACTCAAAAACCAATTTATATGAATACTAGTATAAGATATATGTCAATTTTTTTATGAACAATAGAATTAAAAAATAACAATAATTGCTCTGCCACAGGTCGATGTTTCTAAAAAGAGAAAATGAAAACCGGTGTGTTTAATGCTAAAAAGAATTAGTGCATTTAATGATAAAAAGCATCGGTGTTGTAATGAAACGTGCCCCGGTGTTGATATATAATGAACCAACACTTATCGTAATACTATTTTAACAACCAAAATTATAATAATAAAAAATGATCTTCTGATGTGTTTAATTAAAAAGCGCATCGGTGCTTTTGTATCATACTTCTACATCAGTGCATTCTTAATTTCATGCACCAGTCGGGTTTGTCTTGTAACACCCCAGTACATGGTATCATAGATTCGACCGGAGCATTGTTGTTACTAAAGGACCGGTGCGTTATGATTTGTAAGAGCACCTGTGCCCCAATATTTTTTATATAGTCATGGTGCTTTCGGTGAAATGTAAGCACCAGTGCTTTAAATTTGAAAATGCATCGACGCATGGTATCATAGATTCAGTTGATGCATTGTTGTTATTAAAGCATAGGTGCGTTATTATTTATAAACGCACCGGTGCCCCAATATTTTAGGACTGCCCCAGTGCTTTCGGTGAAATGTAAGCATCGATGCTTTAAATTTGAGAATGCATCGATGCATATACACCATGAAGCAGACCGCCTAGAAAAACATCTGCTAAAACATCCACCCGCCCATATTTTTTTAGTTATAATGAAGTTCTGTTATAATCTCCACAAAAACATCTGCTACCAAAAATGGATGTTTTCACAGAGGTTTTTTTGACAATTTTTTCCAATTTTGTAACACTAAAAACCTCCACTATAACCTTTGCTACAAGGTCTTTTCCTTGTAGTGTCATTTCGAGATGTTTCATGGGGGATTTTTGAAATACCCTACATATGATAAGGAACATATTCCATTGTTCAAGTTGTCAAGAAGTGGAAGCACTATCTGATGGGAAAGGAAACCATTATCCACATTGCTCACCGTCCATTACAATATTTGCAATCCCAAAGTAAGCTTCAACAAACCAAAAATTAAAATTGGATGGGGTTTTTACAACAATTTCATCTAGTCATCAAGTATAAGGAGGGAAACACTAATAAGTTGTTGGACATGCTTTCAAGGCCAACCACATCCAATATTACATCTTTCAGAACACTTATGAACTTGGATCATCTTACCCATTATGCATACAAAGAGGCATACACAGAAGATGAGGACTTTAAAGAGGTGTTTTAGCAACTACATGGCCAAATTCATATTGAATAAGGTGACAATAAGGATAACTATCATCTCTAAAATGGGTTTCTCTACAAGATAGAGAAGTTGTATGTTCCTAAAGGTGAAAGATTGTAGCTTATTAGATAAACTCACACCTTCAAGCTTGGTTTGGCTCTTATGGGGGTATCAAGGGGTTCGATGGGCTTTACCAACAAAAGCCCCATAAGCATCAGCATATTCAATATTCAAGGACTGAAGAAGGTCTCACCCGAGATGCCATGAGAATCACAAAGACCATAATTCTTGTGTTAGATGTGAAGGAACATCACATACACAAAATCCTCATCAACTAATTATTCATTCATTCATAACTACCATAAGATTATTCCACATCATAACATAAACATACATACATTCAAACCATAACTCATCAACATATAGAGACAAATGTGCTTTAGATTTCATTCATTAAACTCAAAGGCATGTAAATACATTGCCAAACAACAGAGGTCGAATCATGCTCAAGAAACATCAATGGTAACTAGAACAAATATGCACCATGCGCTAACAACTTTCTCTCATTAACGCACATTATCTTTGAACATAAAAAAAATGATACAAGACTAAACTTCGAGCTCTCACTTAGCTCTCTCTTCCTAACTCTCTATCCACATTCACCTTCTCCGGTGACAAAAAACCCAACCCATTACATATTTGCATGCATCTCTCCATATCTTTCATGGAACGTGGAAATCATAACTAACTTTCAAGCTCATCCACAACCTTGACCATGACCAGTCAGGTTGTTACAAAAACAATTACAAATATTATAGAAGATATTACCGAATTATCTGGCATGCATGCGATCTCTTTAAGTCTCTTAGGCATGGTACAAAATGGGTTGGTGCACACAGTATCTCCTTGGAAAATGTAGATGCTAAACTTAGCATCGTGCGGTGTACCTTCTTGGGTGAATGCAAAACTTATGCAAAACCTTAGGTGCCAACAACCCCCCAACACTATTAATTGGCTTGTCCTTGAATCAACGATGTTGTCTAAGGTGAGACAGAGGCATTCGATGGCAACGTATTAATGAGGTCTTCAATAAAGAGTTTCAACTCACCATCGATTTCATAAAAAATGTCAGCTCGATGCTCAACTCACTGTGGAAAAATAATGGGCATGGGTAGCATGTAGGATGTTAAATACTCAGCCGGTAACTTCCCCCCATGATACCTAACTGTTGAGTGGGATATCGAAGTATATGCCAATGTTAATGTTGACTTGCAGTGGTTTCCATTGTCATAATTGTTTTGTGCATGGAGGACTATTTCCATAATTGATTTTAATTTCCCATGTGCTCATCACCTGTGAAAGGACTACGGTTTTTCTCTCTGGCATCGTATTGGTCTGCGTCTGTGTTGGGTCACCAAAGTACCATCTTTTTACCAACCTTTCACTTCACTTTCACTTCACTATCACTTCACTTTTAACCATATTACGCTTTCTCATACCCTTACATTAAACCATTTTCATGATTACATGAGTTTTAGACATATTATTTTCCAATGCGTCTATTTTAGTGTTTTTGAGTGAATTTATGATTAAATATTGGAAAAATGACATGTTTACACTTATATATAAAAGTGGGATGAGTTTCATGATGTTTACAGGTGTATTTGAAGACTTCAACCAAGTCAAATTTGACCATCAAGCCTCAAATTCGAATTCCCTCTTCAACCCTTTGAAGATTTGATAAAGATTTGGAGATCTACTCAAGTATCTTGGATGGAGATTAATCATGAAGAGAGATTTGTGAGAGGATTTGTAGAGATATCACTTGATAGGTGTGAGCACATGGTTGTAACCAAATGAGACATTTGTGGATCTAGGAGAGATTTGTGGATCTAAGTTATCTTAATTTTTGTATAAATAGGAGTGCCTCTTCCATTTCAAAGGGAGGACTCTTGGAGCATTGTATCCAACTTATGATGAAATAAGAATCAAGCTTTCTTTTCACATCAGGTTCCATTCTCTAGTTTAGATTTAAGAATGCTTTAGTTCATATGTTACTTTGTTCTTGGGAGAATTGAGCTCACTCAAATAGATCATAGTAGCAGGAGAATTGAGCTCACTCCAAATAGATCATAGTAGCATTTTCTTCTTACTTTGAATAGGTTTATATGCTTTATTGTTTTTATTAGAATTATCTTGATGATCTTGATTGTTGATAGGTTTTTGTGAAACATTCTGAGAAGACCTCCTGAAGGGGAGTTAGTGTTTTCATGCCTACAACAACTAATCCCTTTTAAGTGTATTTATTTTCAAAGCATGAGTGTTTATTTGATGATCTTGATTGTTGATAGGTTTTTGTGAAACATTCTAAGAAGACCTCCTAAAGGGGAGCTATTGTTTTCATGCCTACAACAACTAAGCCCTTTTAAGTGTATTTATTTTCAATGCATGAATGTTTACTTGATGATCTTGATTGTTGATAGGTTTTGTGAAACATTCCGAGAAGACCTCATGAAGGGGAGCTAGTGTTTTCTTTCCTACAACAACTAAGTCTTATTAAGTGGAATGAAAGAGTTAGGATTTGATTGAATTTTCTTAGATTAGAAGTTAGGTGCCTAATCCTGCATATATAGTGCATGTGCTTTGTAAGCCTACGAACCTCGGATTGAAAAATTAAATGGTTGGGCAATTACTATGACGGAATTAAAATGACAATATTTTCGCCTAACAGTCTGGGTGGCCAACCATCAGTTCCAAATTTTCCATCCTTTGGGTTGTACGTGGACAATTAATCCTTAATCTCTTTTGAATTTGTCGAATCCGCTTGCGGGTACGACCTATCCTGTCTGGATTTATTGTGGTAACATACTTAATTTTCCCATTTATTATCTCTATTCT
Source organism: Picea sitchensis (assembly GCA_010110895.2). Classification (NCBI taxonomy): domain Eukaryota; kingdom Viridiplantae; phylum Streptophyta; class Pinopsida; order Pinales; family Pinaceae; genus Picea; species Picea sitchensis. Next base: position 226,999 of record SNQJ01S0002668.1, read on the forward strand.
ACCCTAAGTCGTATCCTACTCTTGTGTAATGCCTTTCCACTGTGCATTATCGTTTCATGCCAAGATGTTATTGTAGTGCATGCGACCTTGAGGGGTCGCAATGCTTCTTCAGTAGGATCTTGTTGATAAGTCCCTTCCAGGGTTTTCCCTTGAGTTGCGCTACCACACCAGCTAGACTAGTAGATGATCCACAAAACGATTTATCTTTGTGATTGTGTTTTATCCGGTGGTCTAGAGAGTGTTATTGGTATCAGGAGAATAAAATCATCTCGCGACGCAATTTTATTTGGTACATGGTGGGAACTTGTTACCATTCACATCCCCAGCTGAGATCTTGGTAGGTCGCCCAACTCTAATCCAACCCAACGCACTTATTTAGTGAGTCATGCACATCTTTGGGTTGATACCTCATACAATTTATTTTTCCATCTGTCCATGGCATCTTTTGAATATGTTTCATAGGAGAGAACACTTCTCCAACTCATTTTTCCATCTGTTGTTGGATTCACATAATCTTCTTTGTGCCCCATGATGTTATATATTTTCTCTAGGACTGAACTTTGTGCATCTTCATCCATGGACTCGTTATATTTGTCACCCTCATTTGGATCCAATGGTGTAATAATGCACAAGGTGTCAGTCTAAAAGGACATATGTTACTACTTTAGGTTCAGCATGCCATTGTTTTCAAATTCCCAATCAATATCAAGTAGAGTTGGATAGGGGTCTAAGGAATCCATGATCTCCATCACTTCAAAGTCTGCTTTGGAATTTACCTCGTCAATGTTTACTTCTACTTGTTCCAACTTTTCAATAGGGTGGATTTTATATTGGTTGGCAAGCCTTAGTTGAATTAGGGACCACACTGAGTTTGGTTTTCCCATCAAATCCCAATATTTCTTCAAAAAAATGTTTACATCGGATCCCAAGTCTAACATGACACCATCCATCTCATTGCTTTCGACCTCAACTGTCATCTCGAATTCTCTTCGTGTGCACATCTACTTTCTCATCTTGCAAGCATGTCATTTTGGTAGCGGGGTGGAAATAAATTTACTTGTCTCCTCTTCTCCCATGCATCTCATTAACATGAGGTTCAATTTCTTTGCAGCCTTAGGATAGCTTAAAAACTTAATCCAACAATGCAAGAAATCGCTTAATTGGTTTTCTGATTCGGCTTTGTGGTAAGTGTTGGGTTGCATTTCCTCTTTTGTTGCATGTCGCATTTCTTCATGCACTCATTCTTCTTCCATTTCCTTGTGTTCTACCCATTCTAACTCTTCACGCCTGTGGGATCCAACAATTTATGTGTTGCATGTTGCATTTCTTTGCACACACGGGCTTCCTCTAGTGACTTGTATGTTGCTTGTTGTAACTCTTCATGTGCATGAGCTTCCTCCAATGACCTTTGTGTCATGCATTATAACTCTTCATGCACACGACCTTCCTCCAATGACCTTTGTGTTGCACATTGTAACTCTTTGCGCGCTCTATCCTCTTCTATAGCCCTTTGTGTGTTGCGCGGGAATCACTTTTGTTGCATGAAGTCAAACTTGGGAGGTGCATGGACTACGTTTTCTATCTTTCATTCTACATTATGACATGAACTTTCTCCTCATTCCAGGTCTATTCCCATCCGGATGCTTCCTCAGGTAACTAGTTGTACATTGTCTTCTTCTTTTGGCTTTTGACCTTCAGGTGGCTCCGCAGTCACCATATTGCAGTGTCCCTTCTTCTCTTCCCATTTTTTCCAAAACATTTGGGCAGTATTATGTGACATGATATGCTTTGTGGAAATATATGTAGAGTGTGCGTGGTTTGGTACAGAAGCACGACAAGTGGCCTACTTCTCCATAGTTAAAGTAGGTAGGTGGTCTTCCTCCACCACCATTATATCCTATTCCTCTTCCACATCCATATCCTCCTCTAATGCGTCCTTGGTATCCTCCTCTATCAAATCCTCTGCAGTCTCCACCCTTTTGTTCTTCTTGGACCCAGAAAGTGATTTAGCAGTGTGCTCTTACATCAACTGTAGTAATTGGTATTTGTTCACATCATGGCCCATGGATTTGCAAAAATCACAAAATGGAGTATGTGTAGTCTTCTAATACTTCTGCAGTGTCGATAAATGGGGAGGTATATGGCCCCATTTCCTACAAATATCATACTATTCGATATGTGGTCTTGTTGGAAATAGATTCAACGCACTTGTCGCTATGTAATTTTCCAACGTTGGGCATTCATTTCTATTGTGACCTTCGGTGCGACACATAGTACACCAGACATTCTCGTGCACCACCTTGGCCTTCGAAATATCTTGTAGCTGCATAGTGAGGTTTGTGAGATGGGATTGTACTTGCGCCAACCCTATCAAAGTCTCACCACCTCTTGATGTAGCTTCTAGGAGCATTGTGATTTCCATGACCTCCACTTGGGTCATCACTTTTTGTTGGCTGAGGGGAACTTGAATATGAGGCAGGAGCCCAACAATAAACCATTCTTTGTGTTGGACAACTTGAAGTTGAAACGCCAACCTATCCAACTAAATCTTGAATGGTTGGTCATAATCCCATATGGTTTCACCAACTAATTTCTCTATCTCTTTGACTTCCATGATGCATTGTCATTTTGACTTAGGTTTTTGAAATTCCCTAAGCATATCTCTCTTTATGTCTACTAAGGACTTGACTTCTCCCACCAACACAATAGAAGTGTACTTCATGTACCACATTAGAGCTCTATCTCTGAAGGTAGTCTCCAACTACACAATCTTGGATGCTTCATCCATGAATCTCTTCAAAAACCATATATCTTCACCCGTGAACTAGTGTTTCTCTGCACCATCTCTTCCTATCCCATGAAGTGCGAGAAGCCTCTGAATAGTTGAATCTTGGTTCGCCATACTCAGTCTGGAACTATTTCTTCCTCACTGGTCATTTCTTGGTGTTGATGTTGACGCTCCTCTTTGCGAAGTATTGTTGACTTTGACTTCTTCTTCACTCATGTATTCTCCTCTTTATTCTATTATTTCTTCATCTACTCTTATCTCTACACTTTCTTCGTTTCTTTCTTCTTGGTGACAAATGTGTAAGGGGGGTAGTTCAAATAGGGGGTTCCTCCATACTCTCTCATATTTTTCGGTGAGGGATCCAAAAGAGCTCCCTATATCTAGCTGCATAAGCCTACTCATAGATGCTAAGGCCTCGACCCCTTCTCGAAGAGCTCCATCACTATATTCTATTGTTATTGTGATGTTGCTTTGTGTCTCATACTCCTTTGATGTGACTGCCTCTCTTTGTAGCCAAGGGGGTCTGACTTCGTGGTATCCATCCCTACTCCCACTACTTTTGGTATCCTCTCTTGATACCTTACTCCTAATTATGTGTCTCTTTAACAACCTCTCTTCTTCTGTGCTTCTTTATGGCATAGAACTTTCTCCTGCACACCCTCCTAGTGCAGTTTTTTTTATCTTCATCTCAGACCCGACTATTGGTTCTTCACCCCTTTATTTTTCTTCTCCTCTTCTCTACTTGACTTGCCTCCTTAGCTCTACTCTTCTTGCATATCTCTCATTTCTCTTTCTCCTTTGCTCTTCTAGATCCATTCTTGTCTCACCTCATCTTCTATTTCTCTAGATCCATTATTTATTTCTTTTTCACCCTTTGTGCAAGGGGGTTTACTCGGCCATCCTATCAGGCTCCATGTCCACTAACCCATTCTCTACAAACAATATCTTGATCCACAAAGGAAATTCTTCCAACAATGTTCTTCTAGGGCCAACAACAAACTTCTTTTCAACAGGGTTGAAGGATTCACTGCACTCAATAGAAAACTCAATGATATACCCTTCCTTAACCTAGTCAAACCAAAATTTGTCTACTCCGACACACTTATTATCCACAGATTTCATCCTATTGATTGTATTCTAGTCCCACACCAGTGATTCTTGGGCTCCCAAAGCAAATTTAATATGTGTCTGCCTTTTTATCCATATATGAAATAAACAAGAAAACTTAGCAAAGAAAGTTTCATGTAAATTGGTATAGATATACCTTTGTTTCCACTTCTCAAGGTTGAACAACAATTTTTTGTTCTTTCATCGCACAAACTTATCCTCCTTCTCAGATACCTAGTCTCGTGTCTCCTCCCTGGACGGTTTCCACCTCATTGTTTTCTTTCAACATCTAGTACAAAACCTTCAGGTCCTGACAACGAAACCATTTGTTGGCTCTTATGGGGGTATTATACCCAAGGTTCGATAGGATTTACCAACAAAAACCCAATTGGCATAAGCATATTCAATATTCAAGGACTGAAGAAGGTCTCACCCGAGACACCATGAGAATCATAGAGACCATAAGTCTTGTGTCTGATGTGAAGGAATAACACATATAGGAAATATCCATCAAATTAATCATTCATTCATTCAGAACTATCATAATATTGTTGCAGATCATAATATAAACATACATGCATACAAACCATAACTCATCAACATACAGAGATAAACGTGCTTCAATTTTCATTCATTAAACTTAAAGGCATGTAAATGCATTCTCATACAATAGAGGCCAGAGCTTGTTCAAGAAACAAAAATGGTAACCAAAATAAAGATGTGTCACGGACTAACATATTTCTCTCATTAACGCACATTATCTCTGAACATCAAAAAATGATACAAAACTAAACTTCAATCTCTCGCTCAACTCTCTCTCCCTAACTCTCTATCCACATTCACCTTCTCTAGTGACCAAAAACCCAAACCATTACATGTTCACATCCATCCCCCCATATCTTTCATGGAGCATGGAAATTAGAACTAACTTGCCAGCTCATACACAACCTCGACCATGACTAGTCGGGTTGCTACAAAAACAGTTGCAAAGATTATAGAAAATATTTCATGATCTGGACTACATGTGATCCCTTTAAGTCCCTTAGACATGGTACAAAATGGGTTGGCACACACAATATCTCATTGGTTTGCGTAGATGTTAAACTTGGCACCACGCGGTGTATCTTCTTGGGCACATGTGTAGTGATAAATTGTGGCGCATGCTCAAAGTTTTCAAAACCTTAAGTGCCAACAAGTTGTAGGACATTTTGGTGTTGAGAATATAGTTTCCAAGTTGCAAAGGTATGTGTATTGGCCCAGAATGCAAGAAGATGTAGCTCAGTTTATTAGAGGATGCATGCTTTGGTGTACCAGCAAGGTTTATACCATCCCTTACTAGTACCCACTCGACCTTGGAAAATAATTTCCATGTATTTTGTGGGTGGTTTGCTAATAACCGAGAAGGGAAATGATTATATATTTGTGGTAGTTGATAGGTTCAACAAGATGTGCATTATCATGGCTTGTAAAAATACCATCAAAGGACAAGAAGAAATAAAAATTATCTTTGCACATGTCTGGGTGCACTTTGGGATACCAAGGAGCATCAACTCATATAGGGATACCATATTTCTCAATTCCTTTTGGATTGCACTTTGGGAGAAGATGGATTCCAAGTTGAAGAGATATACAACATTCCATCCATAGACATATGAGAAGACAGAAGTAGTCAATAGGACTTTGGTTCAACTTTTGAGGGGTTATAATCAGAAGTATCTGAAGACCTGGGATCAAAATTTGATCTACATTCAACACTCTTATAACAGAGCAATCCATACTTCCATTGGTAAGTCCCCTTTCAAAAATTGATTTGGGTATCTGTCGCCTTCACCCTTGGATGTTGTTATGGACAACAAAGAGGAGTGAGGGAAAACATCACAGGAGAAACATTGAAAGAAGATAGGTTTGTTGAAAATATTAGCCATATCCATTTGCAATGACAAGAGATGTTGAAGAAGTCACAAGAGAGGTACAAGGCCCGACATGATCAACAAAGAATTGAAAAATCACTCTAAGTGCGAGACAAGGTTTGCTTACAGCTAAACAAGAAAATAATATAGGGTCCTAGTAAGAATATTGAGGCTCTATGATATGGTCCTTTTGAGGTATTGGAGAAGATGGGTGATAATTCCTATAGACTCAGTCTTCCCCCATACATGTGCATTTACTCGGTAGTGAATGTGGAGAATATAAAACTTTATGAGCCTTCCATGTTGGATCAAGAAACTGAGGAGCAGTTCCTACCTACCATAGAGGACTTATCACCATAACTTCAAGCAGATTTAGAAGAACATACAATATTGCAAAAGAGGTCCATAACTGTTAGACAAAGGAATATGACCTTTGACAAATTGGGTTGAAAGGACAACTTACAGGCAAGGAAAAATGGTACTCCAGGGAGAAGGTAGAGGAAAATTTTTCTCACCTCATTCAATAAAATATTTTGGGGACCAAAAGCCTCCCTAAATGGGGAGGTATGATCAAGAATGTCTTATTATACAATTTTTCCATCTATCTTAGTACTTTCTAGGTGGAAAATTTTAGGAATTAGATTGCAGGTTCCATTTTGTGGCAAGTCCTAGTTTGGAGATTTGGGGACTGAAACCTTCTAGAGCCATTTTGAGGCATCAAATGGAATTTTTGGGTGTCAAAAATTTGCAAGCATAGCTCCCAACCCCTTGACGTTGTTCCACACATCCTTTCTAATTGTTCAATTATCGCCTCAATATGATATCATATGAAGAAGTTATGCCTCATGCAAGTTGACCTACCTTGTTGACCAACATGGTAACAAGTGGCTGCCATGTCAGCCCCCATTATTCACACTTATGGGGATAGCCACGTGTGGAATTTAAAGAATATTATAGAAGGTCCAAGACATTATCACTAATTGAGGGTTGAGGATGCGAAAACCCTAACCCTAGACGACTATCAAGGTTATGCTAAATACCAAGCCGCTAGGAGAAGAAGCCATTCTTTAGCAGTGTACTTGTTCCATAGTTGAGCATAACATATAGGAGTGGATTTTAGAGATAACAGAGAAAGAATACGATTTTTTATTATCCATTCAAACAACAGTTTCAAAGGAAACTCAATAGCGAATGTCTCTTTCTTGTATTTTCATTTCATAACAGAAGAAAAGAGAGCAAAGCATAAGCCTCACCTTCTAGTTGGGTTTTCTACCATATCGGGTTTCTCAGGATACATCTGGTGTTCAATGGTGTGGATGTTGTGTTTATTTTCTTGTTCTTTCATTTCGATTTTCTTTATTTCATAAATTCAAGCACTAAGGTATGAATAATTAATCTGGGATCTAAGGAAATAATTTGCATAATCTGAGATTTTAGAATGTTACAAGATTTGTTGTGACAAACTGTTCCAATGGAATATCCACGGTAGTTTATAGATCACGAGATCACTTGTAGGTGGCAAGAGGATGCAGCTAGGATAAATCCCAGATGCCTTCCTCATCCACAACTTCCCCTATTCTTGTTCTACCACTTTCTCCTAAACCATTAACAAACTATGGAGATGGTTGTTATTACAAATGTATTAAAACTATATTTAATGTCTTTGATTTTTATAAATTAAGAAGATATCGAGTCAAATGTTATTACAAATGTTTTAAAACTAAATCTAATGTTTTTGTAGGAAGGCATTCCAAGAAAAAGTGTTTTTCATCTTCTACACTATTCATTTCACAAATTTTACAGAATCTTTAGTGCTAAGTTTTAGGTTTAAATATCTAGGCCCCTATTTTACTATAAAGATTAAGGAAATGTGTTCTTATCTTTCCAATATTTAATTTATTTCTTGATTTGGCAACAACGGAACTTGATAATTTTGATCATCCAACTTGAGGTTAATAATTTCTTTGTAATAATTCAACTTTCTCTTCTTCTCAATCTCCCTATCACTCCATGTTTTCTTTTTAAACTTATTTATGACAATGCTTTTAACAATATTGATATCTTGAGGGGCATCCTCATCCATGATCCCCAAATGGTTTAACCAATGACATGCGTCTCTAGCCCAACCTCTTTTGGGTCATGGTAATTTTTTCTAATGTTTGAAATAGTGACAATAAGCCTTCCACTCTCCATGTTGATTATATTGTGTTTGTACATTAAATACTTGATTGTAGCCTTTCTCTCAACGGGTGGAAGCCCAAGTTCTAAATGAAAGATGGGATAAGGTGTATTGCACTTACTTTTAAGGTTATTCATTATAAATGGCTTATGGATTTACTCGATTTTATTCCAAAATTTCAAAGAAGTACTAAAATCCCAAACTTCACAACCATATAGAATCACTAGGTTAACAAGGGTGTCGAAGAGGACATTTTTTTCAAAACAAAAATCTCGCAGCTTTATAGTTGTTCTCAAGTCCAAAATCATTTTTCCAACCTCCATTGATTATTTTTTCAAACACTATAATTCTAGTTTAGCTTGTGATGAATATCAATTCTAGGATACTTATAAAAATGGACTTCTTCCAAGTTCTTATTATCATAAAAAAAAATCAAGATATGTAATTCATTTCAATTTAATTTTCATCACCTTTGTTTTATTTGTATTTACAAACATCTCGAGGTTTTCTTTTACATGTAACCAAGCACCTTACCTCCAACTTGTAAGCAAGGGTGAGATATTCCTCTTCACTCACTAAGAACTTCAATCAACAATTGGCTCATGAAGACATAACATGTCACAAGCAAGATTTGAACCTAGGAGGGGAGGATAACAGTTCTTCCTCTCAAACACCCACGCTAGAGCCAATGACATCAAACATCCTAAAGTTAGTCCAAAAAACTATGAGAATTTTATGTTGCTTACAAAGGTCAAAGGGGCACCTTGCTAAAAGGACAATATCATTCGCATACATAAGAAAGGTAATGACTAATCCTTCCAATGTCGTCCCTGTACAACTTGCTTCCTTCATACAAACCTCTAATGTAATGGCTACCAATAAATTAGATATTATTAAGTATTACATGTGGATGTCAAATTTCCATATAGTATACAACCATTAAAATTATGCAAAGATAAACAAAAGAATGCTTAGATTTAATAACCAACAAATTTGCAATAGTTTATAATTACCCATTGGATACATCAACAATGTAAATTTCAACAATGATGTAACAAATAATTTAATTTTAACTACTTAATGGAAGTATATTAGAAAAAATACCCCCAATCTAGCCTCTCCTCTATATATAAATCCCAAATTATGTATATGATTCTAAATAAAATAACTTTTTTGGCATGCATATCTGCACTTGTCGTCCTCATGCAACAATTTTTATTTTTTTAGTATTCTCTTTAATATTCTTTTAGTGTACACTTATTATTATTATTATTATATAAATAAATAATTTTTTTACTTGTTTCTTATGCAAAGCATTATTTTTCACTTGATATGCACAACTATCACCCAAAATGCACTTAATACATTGGTATATTGTGCGGATGAGGGAGTTACTTGTGTGGCCATCATGTGTAAACCTCACACCAGCACTACTAAATAAACATAGTGAACCTTATACTTCTACATGCTCTCAATTATGTTTCTTAATAGGTTCACCAATCTTGCTTGACTATAACAGAGATTGGGCATTACATCTAACTTGTCCATATGAAAAAAATTAAACACATGTTCTCAAAAACTTCTATTAAACATTGTATACACTCTATCATGTTTGTACATATGTAAACTAAAGTGAACTTGATGGTTCACTTCATGAAATCATCATCTATGATAAGAGAAATCCCATACAATCCAATTAAAATAAATGTTTATTAATATGAATAAATTATATGGACTTGGTGAATTGAAGTACAATGGCATGTATATAAATACATGTAGTAAGGGTGATAAGTGATATCCCTTTGGGAAAGGGGGTGGATTATCATTATTACAACATAATTATATATTTATAACCTATGATTTTTATATTTACAACATTATGACATTAGTGGTAATATACCATGGGTATGTTACTAATTCTCTACCTTAAAATGTTTTCTCCTCAAAGCATGCATAAAGAACACTTCTTTTGATAGAATGATCCATCTTCTTGTATATTTTTCTTATTTGATAAGGTCAAGGACATTAGGTGATATGAGTATAAAGTTTTGAACAATATTGTTACATAAAAAAAAAGATCAATCTATCGTAGGTGGATTCTTTCCAAAACTCTTAATTGATAATATTTTTTATTCAAGCTTCTTTATTTTTATGTCGATTTGTAATGATCTTTGGATTCTCTAGTATATAAGTAAAGAAGTGAATTTCATATGATAACTATGGACATGCGTACGTTGATTCTTGCATCCTACAAATTCTATAATTTGGGTGACAATATGGTACCTTGATAAGTTTATCCTTCTAAATCTTTGATTTAAGATTTTCATGATTTACTATTGTTGTCACATTGATTTTGTGCATTTTGGTATTCGCTAGTGTCTCAACATCCTTTAGCTAAGATACAACTTTATTAGAGGTAATTGATGGACCTTCAACTATCATTTGAATCTAATATGTTGCATTCTTGTCAAACAATTTCTTGATCTCAATTTTTGGATGCTCTTTGTCTAATAAAACTTTGTTCATTAGTATTGATACTTTGGTTTCTAGTTTCAGTTGATTCCATTAAAGTTACTTTCACCTTGGTTTTGAATTTATGATTCACTTGTATCAATGGATGTCTCTTTGTCTACTTCCTAAATTAAGCTATCCTTACGTTTTTACTTTTGTAAGCGAGATTCAACTATGATTCTTTAAACTATTGATTTCCTTCTCTTTATCTAACAAGATCTTGTAAAAAATCTTGGAATCTTGTGTCTCTTTATTAGAGGTCATTGATGGACCTTCAAGTATCATTTGAATCTAAGATGTTGCATTCTCGTCAAACAATGTCTTGATCTCAATTTTTGGATGCTCTTTGTCTAATAAAACTTTGTTTATTAGTATTCATACTTTGGTTTATAGTTTCAGTTGATTCCATTAAAGTTACTTTCACCGTGGTTTTGACTTAAAAAAACTTTTTGATTCACTTGTATCAATGGATGTCTCTTTGTCTACTTCCTAAATTAAGCTATCCTTACGTTTTTACTTTTGTAAGCGAGATTCAACTATGATTCTTTAAACTATTGATTTCATTCTCTTTATCTAACAAGATCTTGTAAAAAATCTTGGCATCTTGTGTCTCTTGTGATTTTCAGTCACATGGAATTGCAATGTCTTGTCGAATCAATGCTTGATCATTAACTTGTAAGTCACAAATTGTTTTTTTTTTTTTTATAAGTATTCTCGTAATTGTTTTTTGAGCATTTTTGTCATGTTAACTTGCTATTTTAATTTACATTGCAGGGCACTAAATTCATACTGAAGGTCTTCTTTAGCATTTTCAGGATCTTTAATTTTCATCACTTGGACTTCAATTTCCTCCTTATCATTGGTCAACGCTTGTCTTAAATGATCAACTTTATTTGAAATAAATTGATTTTCTTCCCATAAATCATGTATGTTGTTGTCTAATCATTCTACGAATTGGTACATTTTTCGTCACTCAAATTAACAAGAAGGTAAACTAGTATTTTTGGCCTGAAATCCAATAAGAATCATTTGAATTGATGGAATTGCATATATTAAATGTTAACATGCATAATCCAGTTGCACTAGAGGTATTTGAGGGTGTTGAATCCATTTTTTTTAAAACAACAATTTCATCAAACCAAAAATTTCAATTTTGGAAAAACTTTCTTGGTCAAATTTCGGTGATGTCAAACAGAAAAAAGTTCTCTTTATTACCCCTTTAATTGATAACATATTTCCATAATTATTTACATCCATATTACCAAGATTTCTATAATCTCTTTAATAGCCTTTCATTGTCAAACTTTAGATTAAGCAAATGCATATATTAGCAAGTTTTCTATAATCTCTTTAACAACCTTTCATTGTGAAACTAAGATTAAATGAATGCATTAAATGCAAACATTAAATGTGAATATCCCCCCAAAATAATACTCGCTTTGTCTTCTAACTTTTTGGGGATTTAGCAAAAATGTACCCTTTACATTAGTCGATTCAAGATTTTTTTTCATAAGATTATTATACATACTGAGGCATGGTATATTGCATTCAGTTAATCGCTAACTACACATCACTTTACCTGCTGACTATACATTTCTCCCTATTTTCCATACTTTTACATTAGGCATCATAATTTATTATTTTTTTCAAATATTTAAATATATTTTACTCCCATCTATTTAAGTCTCATTCCATTGGCCAATTGACTTGAGGTTTTTTTTGGAGAAGACAACAACCTTCTTGGAATTGAGGAAGTTCTTCGATGCTTGCAAGTTTCAATATTAATTGTGCATTTCCCTATGTTGGCATTTGGCATAGATCCAACCTGTGTGAGCTATAAGATTATGTAGGCTCTCAACTAAACAACTATTCTTAGCGATTTGTTGGGTCTCTTCAATCATATAAATGAAGACCCTCTCATCTATTTTAATCAATTCAAATCATATTCAGATTGATAGATTATGCTCTGTTAGTATGAGGATCATTCATGATCTGGTTTGATCCCCTAATCTCTACATTTATTTAAAGCAAGGTTGAATAACCAGATGACCAATAGGTCACACTTTTAACCAAAACCCTCAATTCATCTTACATGTACTTCGTTCACACTTCTATTCTTCAAAAACATTATATGAAATCCCTGAACCCATGGTCTATTGAACCACTCTTTCATGCTTTGATCCAAGGCACTAGTCTTCATCAAGCTATTAGGGCCATATGTATATACATGAAAGAATTAATTGTTAACTATCCATCTACAAAGTGTATGTACGTTACCTTGTGCAAAACTGCACTTAAGAAGATGCAACTTCTATTCCATGCCAAATTCCTATGGATTCATGTGTCCGCGATGACTGAATGGTTGTTAAGTTTTTTTGCCTCATGAAAACAAAGTTGCAACGTCGGAAATGCTAATGAAGATATCCCTTTCCCTTTTATCTTGTCAAAAGACTGTAAGTGTCTCATCCCGACAACGATTCCACGATACATTTCTCAAGGTTTAACATAAGTTTCTCCAGTAATATGCCTAGCAAGGAAACAATACAAATCTTTGCTTACAATTCTAGGGAAGTTTAATTATATATTGTTGTTTAGTGAGGAGATAGATGTACCATGGGTACCATCTTAGATCAATGATTATTTTTCTTCAATCTTTATCTTGGACTTTCCTATGCATTATTTTACATATCTAACAAAGCATATGTTGTGTTTGATACAAAACAAGGAGGTTGAGCTAATCGTATGGCTACAAATTCAAATAAGCATTAAATGTCAATGTCTATATTATAGTTTTTTAGAATACAAAATACCCAATCTTTACTTTGTTTTTACTTTATCTTAATTTTCTTAAAGATACATAATCCCATGGTAACAAATCATTCTTTCCTATTCTTGTCTTTACTTCATAGGTAGTTCCACTTCTTGTATTTACTTCCAAGTTAGTTCCACTTGATCATAATCATGTTTTGTAAATTCCTTGATGTTACATTTCTATTGAAACAAGTGCAGTTGCAAAGCAACAAGTTTTTGTTTTTCAGTATGACCTAAAAAATAGATAGTTTGTTCATGCAGTTTGTGATCTTAGTTGTTGGTGGTGAATTAATTTGCTTCCTTTATGCTCTAGTGCTCCCGATTCTCCTACGGGAAGAAACCATGACTTCACTGACATCTTCAACAAAACATAGCACTTTATGCTAAATAACTGGGGCTTTTTCAACAACGTGTTGATAAGCACATAACTCTTCATTCCTATGGTGCCCATTGATTGGTTTAGGATAATTGGATTGTTGTTTCAAGCTTCTGGATCAACATCTTGATCATGAGGGAACCATTGTATTGGTTCCTTCAATGTTTACTTTGCTATTTGTTTTGTCTTGGAAATACGATAAGGATTGTCACTATACAACCTTATTTTATATATATTATTGACCTCTCAATAAAAAACTCAATACAATAAGGAAATAAAAGGGAAATATGCATAGAAGCTAGTCCCTATCTCTATATAAATGTGGTAATGACAACCCTTTAGATCCATAAAGACAAAGTACAAGTGATTAAGGAGCATGATAAACATAGAGTTCTTGATCAACACAACTTAAAAGTAAAGAAAAATTGAAAAACATGATTAACAGACAATGGACTTTGCCAATGAATCAATGATATGTTTTGTATACATAATATTTAATAGAAACACATAAGAATATTTCAATACTAATATGCATTTGGAAAATGTTGGATTACTGAGAGGGGGGGAGGGTGAATCAGTGATGAGCAATTATAGTACTTTTAACCACGGTATATTCTTCAACAATATTCAACAATTTATCATTAGAATTCAATATATCATCATCAGTATAATCATAAACAACATCACATCAGAATAGATAGAAAATACACCATAATTTACGTGGAAACCCAAATGGGAGAAAACCACAAAATTCTTTTCGTATATATCAAAATAATACATTCATTGGAAGCACCAACTTCCTGATTCTCCTCCAGCTACAACTTGAAGGAAGATCCAACCCCCTATTCTTAGGCTCCAACCTGAAGGAAGCTACAACTCCCTGAATTCTCTGGCTCCAACTAGAAGGAGGCTACAACCCCTTAAGTTCTCTGGATCCAACCGGAAGGTGGCTACAACCACCTATCCTTGTCGCATCCTGCCACCATGAAATATAAGTATAGACCAAATATCGCTATCAAAAACTCTTCCACTGTCACTGCCATTGTTGTTGTCACTATGTCTATGTCACTGCCACCCTGTCTCTGTCACTGTCTCATCAACCTGTATTTTCTCATCAACCAACTAACACATGCACCATACCATGCATCAATTGTATACTAACATACATATTATCTCATGCATCAATCATGAACCAAAGATACATCAATAACGAATAGTGAATCATGAACTAGAGAATCAAGCACATGTAACATGTACCATATACCATACCATCAACCATATGTAGATTTTTATCACATCACCAATGACGTGTCTCAAAGAACCAATGCATGCCCCTCATGCATATGCCACCATACAACATGAATATGCCTCAACCATATACAATCAACTCAAAGATAAGAACTATAAGAACCATGTCATATCTTGAACCACATATAAGAGTGCTCCTCACTCAGTGAAGCAACCAAGATATACCATATCTAGATACCAAACCAACCATACCAAGTATGCCTCAAGCATAAACCATATCATGACAAGAAGTAACCATCAAAACAAGTATACAACCATACCAATCCCTCTGTAGCTGACCTAAAACTCTGAGATGTTGACCTGTATACCTCCTTCAGACCTTTAGGGACCTGGTACCAACATCTACTCAAACTTCCCTAAGATTTTCACATATATGCATCTTTATCTTCTACTTCCTGCGTATATACACACTTTCCTCCATTGTAGCCC
This sequence comes from Picea sitchensis, assembly GCA_010110895.2. Taxonomy (NCBI): domain Eukaryota; kingdom Viridiplantae; phylum Streptophyta; class Pinopsida; order Pinales; family Pinaceae; genus Picea; species Picea sitchensis. Next base: position 242,418 of record SNQJ01S0002668.1, read on the forward strand.
ACATACATATGCTCCCTTTTTTACCTACAACCCGTGTACACCTCAGAAACTAGGTTTTGTTGCAACTCCAAAACTTTCTCCTTCGACCTCCCTTTGCTACCTCAGAAAATGACTCTACAACCTTAGCAAAAAAATCACTAGATCACAAGAAATATAAGAAATGAATAAGTGTACGAGTTTCCTTGTGAATGACTCCTTGAGATGTTTATATAATTGTGCTAGGTAACTCCTCTCCTTAATTTATGGCTTCTATGGTTTTTTTATTACAACAAATTTACCCTTTCATTAAGGACGTCTAACCAACTAGGGTCTTATTGACCACTTCTTTGGGGCTTACAACTTCACAAAGTCATATCTCCCTAACCGTGAGGAACCATGTGGTGTTCCACATATCATCAGAAATGACACAACACGTACTATCCATCTATGAGTGACTTGTTTGAATTTAATCTTTATATCATGTCCATATTCCTTATTCAACTTTGGGTACCAAAACCACACCATCGGGGCTTCTTCAATGATTGACATCAATGACAACCAAACTATCAACAATATCCCCCTTTGGCATTGATGGCAATACTTAAGTATGACAACATTTATTCCCATTCTCCCCTTGTGACCATCGCTCCCCCTTTCTGCATGCTTCTATCTCTATGTCTACGTGTATTTCTCTATCTCTCCCCCTTTGACATCAATGGAAAAGGGTAATCCTCTTCTTGGGGTTGATCCCCCTATCTACAAGCCTTTGTTTTCTCTACTGACCTTTCTCTCCATGGTGCTTACTCATGTAACTCTCTGATGTGTATGAAAAACATTCAAAATAATTCTTGAACTCTTCAAGACTTTTGTTTCTCTCCCCTTGTCTTATTAAGTTTGATTTCGCGGGGATCACTATGGGGAATATATTATTCTAAGCTTCTGTTGCAGATACTCAAAATTTTCCCTTGCAAGCAGTTTGGTGAAAATATATGCAATCTTCTCTTTTGTCCCAACATACTCTAGCTTGATGTTTTTCTTTGTATCCTATTCCTGGAGAAAATGATACTTGGTCGGAATATGATTCATATTAGAATGCATCACTGGATTCTTGGATATACCAATGGCGCTACTGTTATCACAAAGTATTGAAATGGGCTCATCATACTTTACTTGTATATCCTGCAAGGTCTGCTTCATCCAAAGAACCTGAGTACAACATGTCAATGCTACAATGTATTATGCCTTTGTTGTGGACAAAGATATTGATGACCGTTTCTTGCTTAACCATGATACTAGGCACTGACCCGAGTAGAAATTTTCTCCACTTGTACTTCTTATATCATCAATGCAACATGCCCAATCTGCATTTGTGTAGGAAAAAAGAGATAGATCCTTCCCTTTTGGATACCATAATCCAAACTCTTATGTACCTTTGCAGTATCTGAATATCCTCTTCACTACCATAACATGTGCTTCCTTTAGTGTTTCTTGAAAACTTGCAACCTGTCCAAATTCTTGCATCACATCTGGTATGGAAGTTCTCACATAGAGTAAGATTCCAATCATATATATGTAGTTTCTTTGATCTGCATCCTTAGAATCACCATCCTTACTTAACCTACAACTCATCTGCATAGGAGTACTGATTGGTTTGCATTATGTCATTCCAAACTTCTTCAACATTTCTCTGATATACTTTGTCTGAGAGATAAAGATACCTTTGTTGCGCTGACATATCTGTAGTTCAAAAAAGAAGGTTAAATCACCAAGCAAGGACATCTCAAACTCGTGCTGCATGTCTTTGGAAAACTTTTGACTCATCCTGTCATCATCACTTCTGAAGATAATGTCATCTACATAGACTTCAATAATCAATATGTTGTCTCGATCCACCTTTATGTAGAGATTTTTTTATGTGTTTCCTTTCCTGAATCCTTGTTGTTGTAAGTATATTTCTAGTCTCGAATACCATGCTCTAGGGGCTTGTTTAAGACCATATAAATCCTTCTTCAACCTACAAACATAATTTTCCTTCTTTGACAACCAAAATCCTTATGGCTTCTCAATGTAGACTTCTTCCTCTAGATCTTCATTTAGGAATTGTGATTTTAGTCCATCTGATACACTTTAATATTCTTGGATCATGCATAGGCTAGTATTAGTCTGATTTATTCCATCCTGGGAACTGGGGAAAACATCTCTTCAAAATATACACATTCAACTTGAGAGTATCCCTTGCATACCAGTCTTTCTTTGTTCCTAGTAACTTGTCCATACTCGTTCAATTTGTTCCTAAAGGCCCACTTTATACCGATTATATTCTTGTTCTTCAGCCTTGGAACCAGTTCTCAAGTGTCATTATTATTTATTTAGTATAACTCTTCATCCATAGCTTTGATCAAAAATTCATCCTTGATGGCTTCTTCAAAATTGCTCGACTCATTAGTAAATAGTAGTGTTAGATATTGTTGTTCTAGTGAGCGGATTCTTCTTCTACTTACAACTCCTTCATCTTTAGTTCCAATAATTTGTTTTGATGGATGATTCTCCTACACTCGTCTGTTGGGTGTCTTTGGAGGTACTTGAAGATCCTATTGATCTTGCTCTGCCTCTAGATGCTCTTCTTCTTCATCTACTTCTTCTTATTTCAAATCTTCTTTGTGATCATGTTCCACTGAATTTGATCCAAGTGGATATTTTTTTCCACCCACATATTGCACTTGGACCCCCACCATTTCTTCTTTTAGTTTTTCATTTTCCGCACAGTTTACTATTTTTAGCAGTTTTTCAGGTCCTGAACTTCCGGAGTCGTTTTGAGGCCCTAAACGACATTTTTTGAGAAAACAAGCAAAAATATTACACGAAGCTTGATGTTTCTTACCCAAAATTTGTAGTCCTTGGATAGATCTTTCTAACGAGGTATTGAGTGCATCAAACGAAGATCGTATGCCAAAGTTACGTCCCCGGGAAGTTGATGTACCAATTTACCCAAACGGGGCCCATAGTCTTGGCATTCCATCTCCTAGGGTTAGGTCTTTGGATGTTTAGGGTTTTCCATTGTTTCTCAATAATAATAGGCCTTCGCGCCTCATTGTAACACAGTTCAGAGGCCAGCATCCACCACATCTCTTCTTAGAGATAAGCTACCAACGCCCTAGCTAGCTTATTTCCATTTTGTCTGTAAGCGTAATTCAGTCATTTGTTATTAATCAAATAAAGTTGTGTTTCCACTGCATATTTGCGTTTATGTGTATTTCTATATTTCATTGTGTTCCTACATAAATCCGGATGAGTGGTATCAGAGCAGTATGCTCGTTCTCGATCCTTCTTTGCATGTCCCCAACGAGGTCGAGGTATAAGGAGTTAGGGCTCAATTTGGTTGAACCTTTGCAAGATCAGCCTCACAAACCCCGATGACCGCCCATGGGGGAAGAAAATAAAGATGAGGGAGTGGGATATCCTCTCAAAATTTTACTCGAGGAGGCCCTCAAGAAACAAAGGAACGCAATGATGGACAACTTTGCCCAGATCCTTCAACGGATGCCCACTAGCGGCGCATCTACATCCAACAACCACTCTGGAGGTGCCACTCCTTTTAAGGTACAAGTAAAATTTGACATTCCCATATTTGAGGGCCAAATATATGCAGATGTCATAGATAGATGGTTGAATCTATTAGAAGGATATTTCTCGGTTCATGACTTTTCCCGGTTCATGACTTTTCCGATCGAGAAAGGATTATTTTTGCACTCCTCAAAGCCGCCCCCCATGTCAAGGACTGGTGGGAAACCTACTGGGAGAAACAGGGCAAGGGGGAACCCTCTCTGTTCTCTCTCACACCCACTTGGAATTCTTTCTGAGATGCCATCAAGGAACAATATTATCCCGTGCGGAGCTATGAGGACAAATACATACAATGGACTATGCTGCGGCAACAAAGGGACCAAGATGTGCATGAGTTGACGAATCAATTTCATACCCTACGCATAAAGTTGGGTATCAAATATTCAGAGAAACATTTGGTGTTAAAGTACCACAGTTGTCTGAACAGATACATTCAGGAGGAAATGGAGTTCCTCGACATCTCCTCGCTTGGTGTGGCATACCGATATGATGCCAAGATTGAGCAAAAGTTCAAATAGAAGAAGCGAGACTTTGGGTCTGGGAATCAGAAGCAAGGGAAAGGTACCCCCAAAACACAAAACAAAGGACCAAGCCAAGGCGGGGTGGCCCAGGAAAAACCACCAAAGCTGCAAGCAAAGAACAACACCATGGAGCCAAAAAATGACATGGGAAGTGGTGTGAGTTCCATAAGAGCTCCACCCACAACACAAGTGAGTGTCAGGCCAAGCAGTCACTGGTAGCCGAGTTGAAGGCTTCTGAATCAGATGCATGCTCTGACTCTGAACTAGAACCCGACAAGGGGAATGATAGGGGGAATAATATTATCGATGCGGAGCCCAACACCACTGTTTCCACCACGAAGATCCAGAAGGAAGAACCAGAAGACCCAGAAGAGGCAGAGCGTCTCTTCCATTCCAAGATGTGGGTAAAGGGTTCCCCGTTGCAGTTCATTGTCGACAGTGGGAGCTAGAAGAACCTCATATCGATAGAGGTTGTGAAGCGGTTGGGCTCATCGACCACATCACACCCACAACCATACACCATCGGGTGGTTGCACCAGGGACGGGACCTCCGCGTCATCCAACAATGCCACCTTCCCTACAACATCAATCCCTTAACAGATGAGGTATTCTGTGACATTACTCCTCTTGACGTTTCTGATGTATTATTAGGCCAATTGTACTTGTGGAAGCGACATGTTGTGTATGATTCCAGGCCTCGTGCTGTTATTATCAGTTTGGGCAATAAGTTGTATAGGATACCGGAGATAGCACCGCCTACCACCATCTCTTTGGTTACTGCAAAACAATGTAGTAAGCTCGTTTCCAAAACCAGGAAATTTTTTTTCCTGATGATCCGCCCTCAGGGAAAGAAGAATATTGTGGCCATGACCTCCAGACAGGGCCCCTATGCATGACAAAAATAGATGGATAAGTTCGTGGAGGAGTACGAGGAAATCTTCACCTCCCCCGCAGGGGTGCCTCTACACTACCAGGTCAAGCACCCCATCGATCTGACCCCAAGTGCGTCACTGCCCAATGGACCAATCTATTGGTGCTCTGTTCTAGAGAATGATGAAATCAAGAGGCAAATTCATGAGCTATTGCAGAAAGGTCACATCTGGTTGAGTTCATTGCCCTGTGGGAGCCCGATCGTGTTGGTGCAGAAGAAGGATGGGACTTGGAGACTCTGCATTGAGTATCGGGCATTGAACAAGATCACTTTTCGGAATAGGTACCTGATCCCACAGATTGATGACCTTCTGGACCAACTCAAGGGGGAGAAATATTTCAGCAAGATCAACTTGAAGTCTGGGTATCACCAGGTACCAATCGAACCCTCTGATGTGTGGAAGACTACCTTCAAATCCAAGGAGGGCCTTTTTGAATGGTTTGTCATGCCTTTCAAGTTGACGAATTCCCCTGCAACCTTCATGAGGCTAATGGATGACATCTTGCAGCCATTCACCAACTCATTTATAGTGTTGTACTTGGATGACATTCTGATCTTCAGCCAAACTTGGGAAGAGCACCTCCACCACATCCGACAGGTCCTCCAAATGCTGTGGAAACACAAGTTGTGTGCCAATTTGGATAAATGAACTTTTGCCATGACCCAGGTTCAGTATCTGGGATACATTATTGATGATTAGGGGGTGCATGTGGATCCAACAAAGATCCAAGTCATTTGGGATTGGCCAGCCCCAACCACCCTAACAGAGCTCCACAACCTTTTGGGTCTTGCCAACTTCTACCGCAGGTTTGTGTTGGGATTCTCTCATATCACTTGTCCCTTGAGTCAAGTCACCAAGGGAGGAGGAAAATAAAAAATATTTTGGTCTGAATCTCAACAGAAGGCGTTCAGGGATTTGAAGTATCGCCTCTGCTCTGCACTAGTGCTCACATTACCAGACTTGCAACAACCATTTGAGATCAAGACAGATGCCTCTGACTATGCTATTGGGGCATTCCTTACTCAACATGGACATCCAGTGGAATATCACAATGAGACACTTTCCGAAACAGTCCAGAAGTATCCCACTTATGAAAAAGAGATGTATTCCATTATGCAGGCTTGCCAGCAATGGAAGCATTATATTTTGGGAAAGGAAACGATCATCCACACAGACCACCTTCCTTCTACTAAGAATGGAAATGATATTGTTTTTGTGGTCGTCGACATATTCTCGAAGATGTCCATTATGATGGCCTACAAGAAGAATATCACAGCAGAAGCCACTGCTAAACTCTTCTTTGAACGAGTGTGGGTACACTTTGGGATCCCACAGTCTATCATCTCAGATTGGGACATCAGGTTCCTCAGTACATTTTGGTCCAGCCTTTGATCGATGTTAGACACCAAGCACACCAAGTCCACATATTTCCATCCGCACACTGATGGCCAGACAGAGGTCGTCAATCGGATGATCGTACACATTCTGCGCATGTAGAAACTCAAAGAATCCACACACATGGGATGGGAGCCTCCCCTATGTAAAACATATCTACAACCAGGCTCTCCATAGCTCAACTAGCCACATCCCCTTTCAGGTGGGTTTGGGATTCCAGCCACTATGTCCCATTGACGCAGCCATGCCATTTGTGGCTACTCAGGAAGATTCAGCTCATGTCCAGTCTGAGGCTGACAAGGCAAACAACTTCATTGAGTGCATTCAACACATCCTCCAACATGTTCATGACATATTAGATAGAGCCAATGCTAAGTACAAGCAGTGAAATGATCCACATCAGGTGCCACACAATTTCCAGGTGGGTGACAAAGTGTGGCTACATTTGCAAAAGGAGTGCCTCGCTGGACCCCACCACAAGCTTCACCCGCTCTGATATGGGTTGTACACCATCACCAAGGTTGTAGGGGACAATGCCTTTGAGATCAACATTCCACCATTCCTTCATCTTCGCCCAGTGTTCAATGTGGACCGCCTTTGACCCTACTTTCCACCTCTACTAGACACATCCGACATGGCAGAACAACTCACACCAACAGAGTTAAATCCAGTCTGCATGGAAAAAGCCACAACTGATTAGATCATGGATACACAGATCAAGCGCACCCAACAACAAAGGATATCGCTATATCAACTTGTCAAAGCAAGCCAACTCCTCCACCAAGGCAAGTGGCTCACCAGGGACCAAGTTCAACAGAAGTTTCCTCATCTCATGGAGGAACTCAACTCAATGGGAACCATTGCTTCCTAAGGGGGGAGGAATGATCCAGGTGGATATTGGTGGCCACCCACCTATTTCACTTGGACCCCCACCATTGCTTCTTTCAATTTTTCAGTTTCCACATAGTTTACTATTTTTAGCAGTTTTTCGGGTCCTGAACTTTTGGAGCCATTTTGAGGCCCTAAACGACGTTTTTTGAGAAAACGAGAACCAACATGGAACAAAGTTCTATGTTTCTCACCCAAAAGTTGTATTCCTCGGATAGATATTTCTAACGAGGTATTGAGTGCATCAAATGAAGATCGCATGCCAAAGTTACGTCCCCGAGAAGTTGATGTACCAATTTACCCAAACGGGGCCCATAGTCTTGGCATTTCATCTCCTAGGGTTAGGTCTTTGGATGTTTAGGGTTTTCCATTGTTTCTCAATAATAATAGGCCTTCGAGCCTCATTGTAACACAGTTCAGAGGC
>SNQJ01S0002668.1:268890-288671 GCA_010110895.2 Picea sitchensis
ACTTTTACAACTCTAAACCTAAAAACAATCTTATTAATTGTTTATAACTCGAATTTTAATCCATTAATTAAATATTTAATTTATGTTTAAATATTAAAATAATTCACTTAAATTAGAAACCCTAAAAACTTATTTTTACTTTAAGAACTTAGTAATAAGGTATGATTTATTATATTACTATATTACTAATTAGTTCAAAATACATTTATATATTTAAACAAAATTAAATATATTAATAATTGTAGTTTTTAGAGAGCCGACCTAGGTTTGAATCTCAAAAATTCCTGCACAATTACTATTAATTGACCGAGATCAGCAAAGCTATCAATTGAAGATTAGTCCTGATGATGAATCCAGATTCGGATTCGAAACGTTGACCAAAAATAAATAAAAATGACACCAACTGTGGATTATCCGACAAACAACTTCGAAAAGCCTAAAGTACCTATAGCCTCATTGATGAGCAACCACATGCTCTGAGGTAGGCGGCTATCCTGTTTGATATTCCAAAAGTTTCACATGTTTCTTGCATTTCCTATTCAAAGACATGCTTTATCAAATTACTCTGGCCACAACTATCAAGGTTTTAGGACAATGTGAATCATTACATTAGTGGAGAAAGATCATCGGAACCCAAGTTCCAAATATCACTATTTATTGTTGGTGTTGGTGTTTTCCAACACATCCAACCTGTGTGAGTTGTAAGCTTATGTAGGCTCTTAACTAAACATTGATTCTTATTTATTTGTTGGGTCTCTTCATTCCTATAAATGAAGACCCTCTCATGTATTTTAATCAATTCATATCATATTTAGATTAATAGATTATGCTATGTTAGTATGAGGATCATTCATGATCTGGATTGATCCCTAAATATCTACATTTAATTGAAGCAAGGTTGAGTAAGCACATGACCAATAAATCACAATATTAACCAGAACCCACAATGCATATTACATGTATTTTGTTCACACTTCTATTCTCGACGTTATAACCCATGGTCTCTTGAACCACTCTTTCATGCTTTGATCCAAGGCACTAGTCTTCATCAAGCTACTAGGGCCATATGTATATGCATGCAAGAATTAATTGTTAACTGTCCATCTATAAAGTGTATGTATGTTACCTTGTGCAAAGACTGCACTTAATATGCAACTTCTATTCAATGCCAAATGTCTATAATCCTATGGTAACACAACATTCATTCCTATTCTTGTCTTTACTTCCCAGATAGTTCCACGTGATCATAATCATGTTTTGTAAATGTCTTTACTTTTCTATTGAAACAAGAGTAGTTGCAAAGCAACAAGTTTTTGTTTTTCAGTGTGACCTAAAAAACATTTAGTTTGTTCATGTAGTTTGTGATATTAGTTGTCGGTGATCAATTACTTTTCTTATTTTATGCTCTAATGTCATCGATGCTCCTAGAGGAAGAAACAATGACTTCACTGACATCTTCAACAAAACATGGCACTTTATGCTAAATAACTGGGGCTTTTTTTACAGTGTGTTGGTAAGCACATAATTCTTCATTCCTAAGGGTGCCCATTGATTGGGTTTAGGTTAATTGGATTGTTTCTTCAAGATTGTGCAACGACATCATGATCATGAGGGAACCATTGTATTGGTTTCTTCAATGTTTACTTTTCTCTTTGTTTTGTCTTGTAAATATAATAAAAATTGTCGCTATGCAACCTTGTTTTATATATATTATTGACCTTTCAGGAAAAAAAAGAAAAAAAGAATAAAAAGGAAATATGCATAGCAACTAGTCTCTATCTATGTAGAAACATGGTAATGACAACCCTTTAGAACCATAAAAACAAAGAACAAGTAATTAAGGAGCATGATAAACATAGAGATCTCGATTGACACAACTTAAAAGAGAAGAGAAATAGAAAAACATTATTAACATAAAGTGGACTTTGCCAATGCATCAACTAAATGTATTGTATACATAATGTGTACGTTGTACACATAATATTTAATAAGAACACATAAGAATATTTCAATACTAATAATTTTTTTTAATAAATTAGATTATACTCAAATTAAATACAACTAAATAATAAATAAATTTAATAAATTAGATTATACTCAAATTAAATACAACTAAATACAACTATAGAAAAAAATATCTGAATAAATTAGATTAGATTATGCTCAAGTTAAATATAACACACAACAAGACCATTTGCTTCCACCCAAAACTCAGCTCAAAAACATGGATGAAGAGGACTCCTCCAATGACAAAACTATCCATTACAATTACTTGCACAACTATATAGACACCAATGGTTCTCCTACTTGAAAGAACCTTTATATGTATGCACCTCCTGCTCTTGCTAACAAGAGCATTTTGAACATCGTTGAGGACCTACTTACCTTGAACATAGAATGAATGTTGCTCAATACAACAATTGAACATGAAACTACTGCAAGAAAATCATAAACAATGAGAGATACATATCCTTCATTGTTGAGATTCCATGAGTGTCTATGCGATTAAAATATAATTGAGATTAGAAGTTACATATAAGCAAAGTGAAAGACCGAATTTGCTAGTAGAACATTTAAGAATGGACAAATTATTGTAAAGCTTTGTATCTTTTGCCACGGTCATATTAAACATTTACTACATCTTTTTATAAATGCTACAGTTTAGAGATAATAATTCATTTACAATTCCAAAGCTAATTACGATTTTGATTGCAATGCTCAAACTTCAAAATAATTATTCTGACACTAGAATCTTGCTGAGCATATTGTACCTTAACTACATATTATATCTCAACTACAATGTCACGCATAAATATTAAGGAATAACCATTATAATAACAGAGTGGGTTAACTTGGAGCAATTTTTCCTCCAGAATTATTTTTCAGGCAAGTTTTAGGCTGTCCGTTTTTAAATTTTAGGTTAATCCAGAATTCTGATGGATTTTTTGAGTATCTGGATTGATTTAAAATAGGGCAAAACACCTGGGGTAAGGTTCTGAAATGCATGGAACTTTGATCCATACAAAACTCAGATTACTTCTGAAAATTTGGCCGTATTCAGGCTAGTTTTTTGCCTAAAAAACAGAACTCCGGAGGGAAGATTGCTCCCGAGTTAACCTACTCCATCAACTTTAAGCGGGTTTTGAAAACGACGAAGAACCTTTTCTCTACTAGAAGTTGCAGATACAGAATTAAAAACAAATTTGTAAAATATTGTAGAAGATAAAGCAGAACCAACATGTTAAAGTCACCCATACTCATTGATTGGTCAAACAATTATCAAATTAAGCTCATTGTTGAAATGTTTAATAAGGAAAAACTTGAAAAAGGTTAAAAGATTGAGCTTAACATTAAGGAAGCACTAAGCAGTTAACTGTGAGTTAATCATTGGTTCATTGCCTACTGGGTCATGTCAATCAGTTTGATATAACAAGATGAAAAGGTAGTGAATTAATGATCGGCTCACTGTAGGGTGCTTAATGTTAGCCAACTCAAAAGAAATGACCCAATATTTAATACCATAACCAGTTTACTGTGAAATAATTATTAAATTGTTAGTTTCATACAATAGGATGAAAAAACAGAATTAATGATTGGCTCAATACATGGTGCTTAATATTGACCAACAATATACAATCTGCTATACAACATTCAATGCTACAGCAGGTGGTATATACACTATCAAATATATACCCAAAAATATATACCAAAATAATCCGATAATATATATACCACCAACCAATAAAGGCAGAGTAACAGGCTGCTTTTATTGCTAACCCTTAAAGTTAATCAAACAAAAGAAATGGCCTAACATCCAACATCCAGTAACATAACCCTTTGATGTGAAATAATTATTAAATTAAGTTAGGATTTTCCAAGGGCTCATAAAGCTCACCATTTACATTAATTGTTTCATTTCACCTGATCAAACTTTTTTGAGGTTTTTGAATCACCCTATGACATCAAAATTGCAATTCCCGAAGTGCATTGTCTGGAGATAATAAAAAAATATTACACTTCCCGAAGTGCATTGTCTGTAAATCAAAAAGATATTGTCTGGAAATAAAAAATAAAAAAAATCTGGCGACGCTGCGTTGTTAGTTAACGCTTGGATAGCTCCCTCTGTGAAGCACTGAAAGGATGCATATGATAGGAACCTATGTGTTTAAATGCTTCTTGAGATGCCCATAATCTTATGTACTGCGTAGTCAACCTGACACCTCGAACAAATAATTTGTGAAAAAATGGCACAACAGACTGCACATTCCTTGTATTTCCATTAAAGCTCGCCTATTGTAATTTGTAAATTACATTCACATTTTATTTACGTGCCTTTTTGTCTGGTCATTATTTTATTGGGTTTGCTTTAATTGTGTTAATCAATTGTACACATTCCATTTATTTTATTTGTTATACATGTTTTGAATGGTGTTTTGAATGGTGTTGTGTAAATGTTTTAAGAAATGGTTTTATGGGAAATTTGATGACATAAATCTGTACGAAATTATTATTTTTTGTTATTTAAAATTTATTTCTAAATGCGAAATGAATTCAGCTTGCTGAAAAATCCCTGGAACACTACAGAAATAATCACTCAAATATACCGATCTAACAATTTCTCACCAGATTTAAGAAAAAAAATCCCTAGAAAATATAACCCGGAAAAAGACATGTATTTAAAAACTATTAATCCCTGGCCCACATCCATGTATTTGTTATGGCCTTGGTTAAAGGTTCTACCTTTTGGGTTTTTGGCCACAATCCCGCGATGCAAATTTGGACAAAATCGTTATTTTATGTTGTTTAAATTCTATTTCTGAATGCATAAATGGATTCATGCTGAAAAACCCCTGGAGCACTAGTATTATACAAACTTAACTACTCAAATCTGCAAATCCAACCATTCATCACCGGATTTCGGGCAAAATCAAACGAAAAAAATTATTGGAAAACAACGAAAAAGTAGAACGTTTAGATTTCTGCGTTTAACTTAACTACTCGAATCTGCAAATCCAACCATTCATCATCGGATTTCAGGCAAAATCAAATGAAAAAAATTGTTAAAAAACAACCAAAAAGTAAAACGTTTAGACTATTGAGTTTAATTTAACTACTCAAATCTGCAAATCCAACCATTCATCACCAGATTTCGGGCAAAATCAAATGAAAAAAATGACTGAAAAACAACAAAAAAATAGAACGTTTAGACTACTACGTTTGTTATACCTACATGTCTTTAAAGCCATGTGTTTATCATACCTACAGGACTTTAAAACCATGTGTTTATCATACCTACAGGACTTTAAAACCATGTGTTTATTATACACATCTCATTGTGCTGCAAGCCGTAAGTACAGATTGTCTGGATTGCATTCAATGCCATAACAAGTTATGACAACATTTAATTCCACCGTATTATGTATTGGCAAGTGGAAAAATGTGTAGCAACTTGACTCCAATTTCCTAGCAACACTCTCTTATTAGTCCCTGCCGTAGGCATAGAGGGACTATAACGATCGATAAATCGTTGACCTGGTATTAGATTGTGCATTGACCATAAATATTTCCATATTGTCGATTGTTGGAACAAGGGAAGTGTAAACATCGATTTTTATATATTAAAAAGTATCATGTTTGTCAAGATTTGATTGGACAACGGATTGGAGGTCTTATTGTCGTCTTCACTATTCCCAATGTTAAATATCTCGGCATATCCAAAACATTTGGTAGTATGTGGTCTTTTTGAATCATATATTTTATTATGCATTGGTCGAAGGTGGATTAATGCTAGAATTAGCTCGAATGTTTCCCTTAGCATTTTCTGATGGGTAGAAAACATTCTCTACCATATTACTATGTGTCATTTTTTCTTTATTGTTGCGTGCTTCGAGAGAACAGGCCTGCCACGCTGCATATTTTCTTAAATGCTTGCATAGGCCTACGCCCATTCGACGGTCTTGATAGTCTTAATTGTTCACCTAACAGCTCTGGCAGTGTTAAATGATTATTGTACAGATGCGTTGCAATACAATTTTGTTCATTGTCAACATCGCTGCTCGAGTGCTCGATCCTTGTTCGCTGGTTCGTTCCATGATTCTGGCTCCTGTTTGATTCAACTTTGCAAAGTTGAGGTCCTGCACTTGCAGTTCGAGCTCTTCGTGGTTGTTCACTGGTTTGTTGTTCTTCAACTTTGCAAGTTATTGGACCTATTGTTGTGGTTTGCAGTTTTTGGGGCTGAGCTCTTGTCATCCTTTGTTGATGGGTACGTTTCCCTGTTGTTGTTGTTTTTTCAATGGTGGGAGTCCCTGCCTCCAAATTCTTTTGCAGACCATCTTTGTCTGTGCTCTTAGTTTATGTTCCTGGAAACCATGCGTATTGCAATGCATAGGGCTTTATGAAAAGTAGTTGGGATCCATCAGAAGAGGGAACAATTGGGCGGTGTGTAGACGCAGGGTATGTTTTTATTCTGTGGGTCGGAAAACCGTGTCTACCTGTTCTGTTTCTGCTGAGTAAAGTTATTGTTTTATTTATTTCTTTGTTTTCTTCTCATCTGCTATGGGGACTAGGGGGGATTCAAGTTGAGAAGAAGAAGGTTGAAAGATACATACGAGGATTGGTACCCTATTTTGCTTTCCTTTTTTATTTTTCTACCTTTTATTTTTTTCCCTTGCTTTTCTCTGTTTTCATAGAAACTGAAAGTATGTAGCAAACAACTTCAAAATGACAGTTGAAGAGATGAAAGAAGTAATATATGTTGAGTCATATGAAATAGATACACAGTCCATTATACATGACAACATTGATGTGGTTTTGCATAGAAATGGGCTTTCTAGATTGGATGCATTATCGTATACTGTTGGGGATTGCCTTTTCGATACATTCCAGGTTCTATCGCATTTCCGCTATTCGTCGACCGAGTTGCGCAATGGATTGATAGATTATTTCTTGACCTGTTTTAAAAATGGCGATGTTGAGGCTTTGCAGTCCTATGAATACGAACTAGAATCTGATTTTCTTCGGCAGTTGCATGGAATACATGATGTCAGTATGTATTTTTCAAAGATGCGGTTGTCTGCATATCCAGTCCTGCCTGCGCATGAGAGGGGACTTTGGGGAGATACATTTTGTATACAGTGGTTGTCTAACTGGCTGAATATATCAGTTGGCATTTGGTCATTGACAAGAAAAACAATATATCTACTATTCAACAAAACTGCATCTGACAATCCATATTGCATCTTGTTCCATGATGCCAATGCCCTCAGTGGCCATTATGAACCATTGTTGTACAGGAAAATGTCCATATGCAATATAAAAGGTCCTCGTATCTACTTGTTTGTTATTTGCAAAGACCTTCAATCGCAATGGAAACGGATTTTGCATGGCATAGATTGGCATGGTTTACAACTGGCAACAAACATTGTGTCTAGTTGTGGGGATAGTCTATTCAATGTAATTTGTTGTTTGGTGGTAGTGGAGTTCGATGTTCAGTCGCTGCGACTTTACACTGTACAGTCCTTTTGCAATGCAATTATAGGCGGCAGCCAACGGGCTTTTAGGTGCTTGCATCAACACCTTTGCCCATATCTCGTAGAAAATATGTCGACAGTTGGAAGTTGGCAGGAATACCTTGTGAACATGGTACTTCCATATGAAAAAAAGAATATGGAGGGTTGCAGATTCTGTTTGCAATGGTTGTCTATGATATTCAGGGTGAATATCCAGGTGTGGTCACCCTTGCCAGATGCCAGTGTCCATTCCTGGGTTATTGATTCAAATTACGATCGAACAATTGACATCCTCTCGTTGAAAACAAATACAACACATATCCATTATGAACTTTTGATTGCACATATTGGTAGTTCAGGGTTGATTGTCCATGTCGTCCAAATGACATCGAATTTGCATACGCGTGGAATGTTTTTTAGTGAAAATGAAACTCCTTCTGGTTGCGATATGGGCAGACAGGGCTTGAACAAAAAAAACATGCATAAAATTCATGACAGTTGTGATGAGGCCATAGACTGCTTAGAGAAAAAACGTAGAGTAAGTTATCATAATTTGAAAAAAATTATTCGTCAAATTCGTCCAACTTCTGATAAGGTCATAGAGGCCTTGAAAAAAAAACGTAAAGTAGTTTCTTAGAAGCTGGGTGAGAGTGAAATTCATCCCAGTTTCCACCAGCTCATCTCGCCCTTGGGCAAGAAACGTAGAGTAAGTTACCACAACTTGGAAATGGTCATGCGTGAGAGAAAAAAATACATTGATACACTTCCTTTTAGAGAGAAACTCACATATCACAATGTAAAGAAATTTGTTCGTGCAGAACAGAACATAAACAGGTGTGATCGCATATCCCAGAATGGTGATGCAATTGTGCCAATTCGTGATCTACAAGAAACACCATGCAGTAGTAGCAATGAAAACCAGGAAACAGTTTCTGCCAATACTTCCCTGCGAAAGAAAAATGCAAGACAGAACTACATGAAACAAATGAAAGACACTCCTTCCATTGCATGTGCAATTTGTGAACAATTGAATTTTTCAAAAAATAGTAAGTCTTTCACGCCTGATTTGCAAGCAGAATACCTTCGCTTGACAGTGCATGATAAACCATTTTCTAGTGGGAAAGTTTGTCTTCCATGCAAACGATCGCTTGAAAATGGAAAACTGCCACAGTTTGCAACCCCTGACCGAATACGATGTAATACAACACTAGCAGATGTAAGTGCACTTACAGAACTTGAGGAGAGACTTGTGTCTCTTCGAATTGCATTTGCTCAAATCAGACCTTGGGGCTATAAACGACCCCAGATGGGCTTGAAAGGATCAATTATTAATGTGCATGTTCAGCTAGATGTTGTGCAAAAAGAGTTACCACAATTCATTAACAATACAATTACAATCGTTATGGCTCTGAAAAGTCGCTTGCGATATAAAAATGTCTATTAGACAGGCAAAGTGCGTGTGCATGTTGTTGTGAAAGCATTAAAGGAATTATGTTCCAGGGCCATGTACAAAGCAACGAACATTTGTATAAATGCCAACTGGAACGATGTTCTTGTAGAAGAACATGGCAACTTTGCAGACACTCTTGAAAATCCTAGTGATTTTGACGCAAGTGATGAATCGAAGAATGAAACACCTGCTAAAACATTGGTGCATGGATTCACTGATTCATAGTGCATTCGTGACTTGCAAGACAAAATTGTTGAAATTGCACCTGCCGAGGGGCAACGTCCACTTGGAATATTCAAGGAAAAATTCGCTGAGGAAATGAACTTTCCAACACTCTTCTATGGAGATCCACAGGGCACTGATATTACAGAACGATTCAGTTATCATAAAATAGTCCGATGGGAGCTGCTACATTCAAGCGATTACTTCTCCTATCACATAACAAATTTTTTTTTTAAAACAATGTGCATAATAATAGAGAAAGTTATGTCCTGCATGTGGGTTGGAATAAGAAAAGGCCAGTTACAAGGAAGAAAGTTGTTCGCCAAGGATGTGAAGTACAAAGTAAACCTAGAAAAAATTATGAAATCTGATATTGGATACATAGATTTCAAAAACATCCGCACCTCTCCTGACTATTTGCAACAAAACGAATTATTTTTGTTTGCAATGATCCGGCAATTGGGCCCGCCGACATTTTTCGTCACATTTACAAGTGCAGAGCATTTCTGGGATCCATTGGTGGTTGTCGTATCTGACCTACATAGGAATAGGAAACATAAAAAAGAAACTGATACACTGGAAAATAACGACATTGACTACCTCATAAGAAAAGACCCGGTGACATGTACTCGCTACTATAGACATAGAATAAATGCTTTGAGACAATTGATATGCCATGATGAAACATTTTTTAGAAAAATATCGGACTACTTTTTTGTGACTGAATTCCAGAATAGGGGAAATGAACATGACCACGCATTGTTGTGGATAGAGGGTGCACCGGTCTATGGAGTTGATAACAATTCAGGGATCGAACAATTTGTGGATAAATACATAACATGCAACACAGATCATTTGGATCCAGAACTTGCGAAATTCCATAGACATTACCATACAAGAAGTTGTAGAAAACGAAAAAACTCGCATTGCAGATACAACTTTCTTGTGCCGCCAATGAGAGCTACAAGAATCATAGAGCCAGTTAGTCTAGAGGACAATGTTGTTGTTGAGAAATCTAAATCCTTGTCCGTATTTCTAGAACAAGGAGGATTTGACGAAATGATGAGCTTTGATGCCTTCTTGACACAGGTAAATCTATCATAAGATGAGTACATCCAAGCCATACAATGTACGCTTACGCAACCAACACTTTTCCTTAAACAAAAACTCTCCCATATTTGGAACAACAATTTCTCCAAGGACATGCCAGTTATGTGGAAAGAAAATACAAATGCATAGTACGTGCTGAATGCATATGCTGCAGCGTCGTACTATACCTCGTATATGATGAAGATTGACAAATCTATGACAAGTGCATTCAAAAGAACACACAAAGAACATGAAAGAAGGCATATTGATGTCATACAAATGATACGCACACTTGGCAATACGTTGCTTAATCTTCAACAAATTTCTTCTCAACAAGCAGTTCACATTGCACTTTCCTTGCCCCTCACTTGTAGTTCAAGAAAATGTGTCTTCATAAACACATCTCCACTTGAAAAACACACATTTGTGCTTAAACCACTAGTTTTGCTGCAACAAGATCCTGACAATTCAGAGGATTTCGTATGTCACTCTATTATTGATTATTACGTCCAGCGTCCATCTCCTATTAGGCATATCTGCTTAGAAGAATTTGTATCGCATTATAAAAAAAGTGGTGCACCCATATCAAAAAGAAAAAAACCCTCTATCATATGGTTTGTCAAATACAATAAACATTGTGACTATGAAAACTATTGTAGAGAAAAACTGTTGTTGTATGTTCCGTTTGATGAAAACGAAGAGACATTAATACATAACTTCTCTACATGGGAGGCTGTGTATGTTGCGTCTGAGACTATAGTGCACATCAATGAAGCTAGATTTACCTACAATGTTAATCCAACATGGGGTGATCTAGAAGTTTCACTTAATGAACTAGAAAACCCTAGCAATCATGATGACACATTCAGAAACCCAAAAACAACCAGAACTCCTTCTTAGTCCTATGACTCATAAGGGGATTTGCCTCACCCTCCAGTGGCTAGAAGTGAAAAATGTGTCAATCTTGGTTTTCAAGTTACAAAACATCCTTTCCTAATTGAAAATAATGAACACCACAGAATAAGACGTCTGTTGAATCGCGAACAACAAACAATTGTAAATGACATTTCTCTTAAAAAATGCTTGAACATGAACAGTCATGTGCACGTGTTTCTTACAGGCGGAGCAGGAACAGGCAAGACATTCACAACGAAAGCATTGTTCCAAATGCTTATACAAATCTATGATTCAAACAATTCCTCTGATTGTATGAAACCAAAGGGCCTAATAGTTGCATACACATGAAAAGCTGCATACAATGTTGGTGGAACAACAATCCACTCTACATTTTTAATGCCTTTTAACAAGTCATAGTTTCTTCCATTTAGCAAGGAAATGTTGGATACATTGTCTAAGATTTATGAGGAACTCCAACTTGTCTTTATAGATGAAGCATCTTTGATTGGGAGTCGGTTCTTGTATTTCATTGACAGTCGAGTAAGGAGAATAAAACATGTGCAGATGAAATACTTTGGAAACATTGACATGATATTCTGTGGGGATCTTTACCAAGCACAACCCATCCAAGATTCTTTGATATTTGAACAACCTACCGTTAACATGGAAACAATCACCCATGACTTCTGGAGAGACAATATTAAATTCTTTGAGTTGCATACTACAATGCGCCAAACAGATGAAACATTCAATGCAATTCCGAATAGAATGCACACAAAGAGCCAAACACATGATGACTTGACCTATATCAATTTGAGGTGCTTATAGCCTGCACCAACAAACCCAACGTTCCCTTACCGGTTCTACATAAATAAGGATGTTGCAAAGCATAATAGCCACGTGTTGTTGCTCATGCCTGGCGATGATATCATCATCAATTCCATTGACTTGGAAGAAGACAGCCATGGAAATGTGCCACGTCATGAACATTCAGTCACTTTACCTTTGCAGCTTGTCCTCAAATTAGAAATGTTGGTTGAAATATATGCCTGCAACTATGATTCACGGGATGTCTTTGTGAATGGTGCAGATGGAATACTGAAAGGCTATACCAAGACAGAAAAAGTGGATGTCCTTTGGATTAAGTTCCATGAACCACATATAGGAAAGCGACAAACAAGCAAGTTGTCTTATCTATATAATTCAAACACTGGAAGCGATTGGACACCTATTTTACGAATATCAAAGCCAGTATCGACATCAGCAAAGACGAGTCGACTGAAGATTCGAAAACAGATTCCAATTAAACTTGCATGTGCACGTACAATCCACAGATCACAAGGACTAACACTTGATAATGTTGCATTTCAGCCTGCTGGAATTCGGATACATGGACTTGTATACACAATACTGTCTCGTGTCAAAAGTATAGACTCCTTGTATTTACTAAGTCCTCTCACAAAAGATAACTTCAAAGTGAAACAGAAAGTTGATATTGAAATGGAATGACTGAGGACCACCACAAAATGACAACTGCATTATGATTACCAATCCATACAAACAAATTCATCTATATCAATTCTCTCACTTAACACACGCAACTTAAATGCACACATGGATGATATACTGAATGACTATGATATAATGCAATCCGATATTCTTTGCTTGCAAGAAACACACATGGCATTATGCATGCAAAACAAACAATTCCCAAATCACAATTGCATATCAAGTTACATTACACATGGGGTAATGATATTGGTGAAAAAACATGTACCAATTTTGGACCATATACATATCGAAGAAAAGAATGTTGAACTGGTGCTTGCAAATTTTTGTTCCTATGGAACAAAAGTTGGAGTACTGAATCTGCATGCTTCTCCCCATGCAACATTCTCAAACATAGTGCATGTTATTTCCAATGCATTGGCCCATTTCCATCTGAACGGACCCATTGTACTTGTAGGAGACTTCAATATTGATATGCTACAAAATACTGGCAGAACAAAAGAATTGGAAAACTACATGTGCAAATACAGTCTCCGCTTTCTTTTGAACAACAGAGGTCATCTGCAAAATGCACTTATTGACCATGTCTGGTTCAATGTGCCCATTCCTCAATACAATATGTTTGTCTTAGACACATATTGGTCTGTTCACGATATAGTAGGTATTTCACTTGAATTATGACATATACATCAAACTTATTGCAAACTCATATTTCTATGTTTCAAAGCATATATGTATCCCTGATTTCTACACACATCTTTTTGGTGGGCATACAGACGGTGTTCTACTCGAATTATAAATTATACATTGTGCAAAAAACAAAAAAAAAATGGTACATCCTCCCAAAAACTATTTGTGACTCTATTCATCTTATTCTATTTCTTTTTTGTATATGTACATAGTAGTTTCCTTTTTCTTAACATCTGAACTTATGTTCATATCCGTTTTGCTTTGTACTTTTGTTGATAGAAACAAACAAGAAAACTAGACGACGCAAAGAACTCCTACCCAGAGATGTAGACCAATCAATGCAAAGTTGCATTCTTTTTCTGCCTGTGTTCCATAGTAAACAATTTTTCGTTTACTTTCTCTGTGTTTGTCAAACTTGTTTGCAGCTATGTTTTTTTTATTTTTATTTTTTATTTTATTTTATTTTATGTTTTGAGCATAGAGGTCGCTACCCTGCACGTCCTCCATCCAGTAGATGCAATTTTGAGCCAGCCAACCCGCAAGTCCACTTGTCAATTTGTATATCGCACAACTATGACGGCTATTTGCAAGACACAGAACATTAGAGACAGAATATGCAGTCTGCAAGTGCGCGGTCCAAATAAGTGGCTAGGTATGGAATAAGGGATCTGTGCGTATTTGGTATGTAGTGCTTGTTTGTGGGAGCATGCCAGCCTTGGAGTCTGTCAATTTGTATATCTCAAAAATCAGTAGAAGTAGAATGTTCAGCCTGCCAGCTCGCAAATTCGCTTGTCAGTTGACAAATGTTGACCTGGCCAGCCTGCAAATCCACTTGTCAATTTATTATCATAAACTATTTGTAAGGCACCGAAGAATAGAGGCCCGTTTTTAACCTTGGCAGTCCGAGAACCCGCGATCTAGAAACTTTACATGGTCTATAAAATATCAGCCAACCCGCAAGTCCGCTTGTCAATTTGTATATTGAGGAATTGCATGTGCTATTTGTAGAACACAAAACAATAGAGGCCCTTTTTTTGACCCCTCCCGCCCGAGAACCCGCAAGTATGGAATGCGATATGGGTACATGGTGTCTATAATCTCATGTCGATACTTTATAAAGGTACATATTTAGTTTTTTCTCATTTCTACACACACTGATCTGGTAACCACAAAGTTGGTGTTGCACATGAATTATGAAATATGCATTGGGAGTCGAACGGAGCCAAATGAGTGGCTAAATATGGAATAAGGAAATCTGTGCATATTTGGTATGTATTGCTCGTTTTTGGGAGCCCTCCAGGCCTGGAGTAGAATGTTGAGCCGGTCAGCCCACAAATCTGCTTGTTAGTTTATTATCATAAGCTATTTGTAAGTCACCGAGCAATAGAGCCTTGTTTTTTACCCCACCAGCCCGAGAACCCGTGATCCATAAACTGTGAATGGTCTATAAAATGTCAACCAACCCGCAAGTCCTCTTCTGTATTTGTATATGACGAAACTGTGTGTGTTATTTGTAGAACACCAAACAATAGAGGCATTTTTTTGAGCCCGCCCGCCCAAGAACCCGTGATCCTAAAAGTGGCAAAGCATGGAATGACATATCTGTACATGCTCTATAAAATCTCATGTCCATACTTTATGAAGGTACATTTTTAGTTTTTCCTCGTTTCTACACATACTGATCTGGTAACCGCAGAGTTCGTGTTGCACATGAATTATGAAATATGCACTGGGAGTCGGACCGAGCCCTTTGGTTTGCTTAGCTGAACAATTCTGACTCATGCAGTTTCAACATTGAACACTCAACAGTTTCACCATGCACTTTCAGACTTGGCCATTCCTTCCTTGCTTGTTCTTCCCCGTGCCCTTCACCTTCGCATGTGTGCATAATAAGAAATAGTGTTTATGTATATATACATATATGTCTTCTTTCTAAATATTTAATGCTAACAGGTCATCGTGTAGACACTGTCTAAGCTATCATTGATGCGTGAAAGGCTCGAGAAGTTCTACCATCAATGCAATTTTTGCGAGGGATTTTCTTATCCCTTCCCAATCTTAATTTCAAACTCCATGGAATGTCATTCACACGCCGCCAGCTTGCTTCCTTCATGAAACCTCAAATCTCTTCCCAGTCTTAATTTCAAATACCATGGAATGTCATTCGCACTCCGCCAACTTGGTTCATTCACGAAACCTCCAATCCTTAAATGTTGTTCGTCGTAATTGCCACCTTCGCACTTCTAAGTATGCAATAATTAATCTTTACTTCTAACAGGTCATCATACAACACGCATAGATATTGTCATTAATGAGGAGATTTTGCATTCACACGCATTGAAGCAATGTTTTTGGGGGGGTTATATTGTCCCCTCCATTTCTTCATTTCAAGTAGTGTCTGGAGAAAATCAACGTTTCCATAAAGTACTGGCACTAACTTTACAACAGTTTTGTAGAGATACAGTGAACATCTTCCTCATGAGCTTCCTGTGCAGAAATTTACAGTGAAAACATGGATCTTGACGTTGATTTGGAAAGCATATTCTGCAACCTCGATCAGCCCAGAGACGTAGTTTAGCATACCTGCTCAATGGACATGGTTGATCCCCTAATTTTTTACGAAGATGAATCCTTCATATTCCAGAGTGTTGTTTTTGAATCCGAATCAAAAAAATTAATCATTGAAAAACGAGATGTAAAAAATAAGAAAAGAAAACATCATTCAGAACTTGACCTTGCCAATATGCAGGCGTCCAAAATCTCTCAACTTCACATGGAAACCGGAGATGCTCTTCATGATTCCTTTGGAGTCATTGAAGCCAAAATGTCAGGCTAAAGAACCGGATTAAGGAATTAGACGAAGCTTTGTTTCATATGCCATTGCTTCACAGTTCTTTGGGAATAGTCATGCCTGATACTACGTGCACCCCTTCAACAAATCTAAAAGGGTCAGCCAACTTCCTCGCATCCTGTAGAGGACATGTCGAGAAAAATATCAACAAAAGAATGGAACTGCCTACTAAGGCCTGGGAAACATCATAGAATATGGATTCCTTGGGGATCAGGGCACATAACTTGCTCCTACTTCTACAGATGGATTTAAAAAATGAAGAAACTTTCTATGTGCACACGGTCATCCCTTTTGTCTTTCATGTCAACAACATGCCAGAGACGAGAAGAAGACCACATGATCTCCCTTCCAATAAACGGCTCACTCAATTAGAAGCATGATGGAAAGAGAAAGTGAAGAACCTATATCTCATCGTCCAATCATGTGAGCAAGCAATATCAAAGAAATAATCATTATTCGCAAAACTCACCAAAATAAACTTAGCAGGAAAGACAAATGGCTTATAGGACCCCAGCTTAATCCTCAACTCGCTGGCCTCAACCAAGAAAGCTTTCAATAAAAAAGTTGATAATTTGAAGGCCTTGTCTTTAGAAATGTTTTACAGGATTCTTGAATATCATGAAGAAGAGGTGGACAACTAGCTAGTCCAGTATCCGGTACAGAATGGAGACATTGATGAAGCTCTGTGTAAACTTTGAATTGATCTAAGCGAATTAGAAAATGAAGTTTTCAGCATTAAAATTCGCAATGACATCAACGTCGCCCCCTTGAGAAGCTATATTGAAGAGAACTTGAACTGGGTCACCGATGAAATCCAACACGGAAATGCATAGTTCTTTCTTTATCAATCCAGTTATTCCAACTTTTCTGAGTAGAAATCTATAGCCAAAAAATGATCTTCCCATTTCTAATTTTCAGGTATTACATTGTACTGTGTCCAACTTCTTTCCACAATCCTATTTCTTGTACATATTTCTGTTATGGTCCGCAGAAGCCCCAATCCCAGTCTATATGACAAACGCATTTACATTTCCAGGGATATGTAACAAACTATTATTTTTTTCATATATTCCAAATAAAACTATTCTTTTGTCTCTTTATATATTTATGTGTTCCTACATTTTTATCTTCAGCTATACTGAATGTGAAGTCATTCTGTTTATTTTATCTCAGTTCTCTTTTTTTCCTATGCATATTTTCTCTGGCCTGGTCATTTTCAAAATAAAGTATGAAATAAATCACTGACTCAAATTTGAGATATCATATTTCATATATGTGTGTGTGTGTGTGTTTCTTTAAATTTCCAGGAATATGTAACACATTTCATTATATTTTATATAAATGTCATAAAATTGTGTTCACTACTTTTTTTGTACTCAAACGTGTAGAGAGAGTGTCATTTCTTGCATCTTGACCACCTATCCTTCATACTTTTGCCACAAAGGTTTTAAAATTAAAATAGTCCGCTTGTCAATTTGTATATCATAGAACTGTGGGTGCTCTTTGTAGGCCATGGAACAACAGACGCCCAATTTTCAGTTCGCCAGCTCCACAACCCGCGATCCAAAAACTACCTAAGTATCGAATCAGGGCTCCGTGCAAGTATGAAATGAGGGCTCTGTGCATGCTCTATAAAATCGCATCCCCATAATTTATAAAAGTACATATTTCGTATGTATAAAAGTAAATATCTACTTTAAAAAATTGCATATTTGCTATGTATAATTTATGCTTTCCAGGAACCTATAATTTGATAAATTTCAATTTCTTGTATCCACGAGCCCCTGTTTTAAAGAAAACTAATTTGGGAATGCTATTTATTTGGTCCTTTTGTCCACCGCCTTATGTAACAGACATTGGCACTATATTTTTTGTTCTTTTGTCCACCACCGTATGTAAAACCTATGTAAAGAAAACTAATTCGCGAATGTTAAATTTTTGGGACACGAGCCCCTTAAAATTGAAATAGTCCGCAGGTACCATTGTCAATTTGTATATCACAGAACTCTCGGTGCTATTTGCAGCACATGGAACAACAAAAGCCTGATTTTCAGTTCTCTAGCCCGAGAACTCGTGATCCAAAAACTGGCTAAGTATCGAATGAGGGTTCCGTCCATGCTCTAATTCGAGAATGGTCTCCAGGAACCTATAATTTCATAAATTTCAATTTCTTGTGTCGATGAGTCCCTATTTTAAAGAATAATTTATGCTCTCCAGGAAACTATAATTTGATACATTTCAATTTTGTGTATCCACGAGCCCCTGTTTTAAAGAAATCTAATTCGAGAATGCTATTTATTTGGTCCTTTTCTCCACCACCCTATGTAAAAGAAATTGGCACTATATTTTTTGTGCTTTTGTCCACCACTGTATGTAAAACCTATGTAAAGAAAACTAATTTGTGAATGTTAAATTTTTGGAACACGAGCCCCTTAAAATTCAAGTAGTCTACAGGTCCCATTGTCAATTTGTATATCACGGAACTCTCGGTTCTATTTGCAGGACATGGAACAACAAAAGCCTGATTTTCAGGTCCGCATCCCGAGAACCCGCGATCCAAAAAATGGCTAAGTATCGAATGAGGGTTCCGTCCACGCTCTAATTCGAAAATGCTAGTTTTTTTTCTGTTTTTATGTGTTCCTAGATTTTTATAGACAGTATGTATAGACAATTACATATTTTCTATGTATAGTTTATGGTCTTAAAGAAAACTAATTTGGGAATGCTATTTATTTGGTCCTTTTGTCGACCGCCCTATGTAACAGACATTGGTACTATACTTTTTTTCCTTTTCTCCACTAGCGTATGTAAAACCTATGTAAAGAAAACTAATTCGCGAATGCTAAATTTTTTGAACACGAGCCCCTTAAAATTCAAATACTCCGCAAGTCTGATTGTCAATTTGTATATCGCGGAACTGTCGGTGCTATTTGTAGGACATAGAACAACAAAAGCCCGCTTTTCAAGTCCCCAGCTCGAGAACCCGCGACCCAAAAACTGGCTAAGTCAAGAACACGCTCTTTTAAAGAAAACTGATTTGGGAACGTTATTTTTTTCATACTTATGTTCACCAGCCTATGTAACAGATGTCAGTACTATTTTATTTTCTTTTTTTGTCCACCAGCATATGTAAAAAGGAAAACTAATTCGGGAATGCTAAACTTGTTTTAATTAATTATAAATGATTTTATTGATAGAAAATATAAGTTATTGAGTTTATTATTTCAATTTGGTTATTCGACACGAGCCATTTCAAATTCAAATACTCCACAAGTCCATTTGTCAATATGTATATTGCGGAACTCTAGGTGCTACTTGTAGGACACGGAACAACAAAACCCGCTTTTCAGGTCCCTTGCCCGAGAACCCGCGATCCAAAAACTAGCTAAGTCAAGAACCCGCTCTTTTAAAGAAAACTAATTCGGGAACGCTATTTTTTTCATACTTATGTTCACTAGCCTATGTAACAGACCTCGGTACTAATTTTTTTTTCTTTTTTTGTCCACTAGCATATGTAAAAAGGAAAACTAATTTTGATAGAAAAATAAGTTATTGAGTTTATTAT
>SNQJ01S0002669.1:6784-70583 GCA_010110895.2 Picea sitchensis
AGGTTCATCATAGACATTTGTCAAGTAGCTCATAATTTCAATTTTGTTTGATTTGTAAATATGGTTCAATAGTGAAACATATAATCATTATAGTTTCCCTTCTATTTGTAGATATTTTTATAAGTTGAAGGGTTCATAGTCCAAGGGAATATTTTAGCTATCCAATTTTTGTATATATTTAAGTATGTTTAATGTGTAGAATATAAGTAGTGTCGGGTTCATCATACACATTTGTTCTTTTTATGCGAGTTGTAGCTGCATGATTTTCGTATTCCGTAATATGATATTAGAGCCATATAGCCTACACAATTTAAATATTTTATTTAGTTCATATCTCGATTTGATTTTTATACAATGATTTTGATTCTTTTAATTAATAACTATTGCATGAGGGAAATGTATTAAAGGAAAATTCATCTCTTTTCTTCTCGATTTTGATGTTGGTTTTGTGAATAAATTTTCTGCAATAAACAAACTATAATGTTTGCAACTAAGGTGAGGAAATAGTTAACACA
This sequence comes from Picea sitchensis, assembly GCA_010110895.2. Lineage (NCBI taxonomy): Eukaryota > Viridiplantae > Streptophyta > Pinopsida > Pinales > Pinaceae > Picea > Picea sitchensis. Next base: position 7,300 of record SNQJ01S0002669.1, read on the forward strand.
CACTGCCTCATAGTTATCATTTTGTTTATATGGAATCTTGTTGTATGTTTCCTTAAATTGATTTGAAAAAGTACAACTCTACAATGCAATAAATATCATCAACACTTATTTTAAATTATTTTGTTTGCATCTTTTCTATAGTGATATATTTATCAATGCCTATCATAGTGATACTATGCATTGAAATATAAACATAAATTGTCCATTACATTAATCTTAGATTTAGATTTAATACATACATTAGAAAATAATTTGATTCAAGATATTGAAATCTAATGCGCATTGTAGCAATTTAATATATAAACACTTTTGGAATCAAAATTCACAATTTCATAATTAAAATTGACACTTTTTAGGATGTCTAAAGAAATCCTTAATTAAGATAATGGTAAAAAACAAAAATGTCATGGGACAACATGGTGTATAATGTGTAAAAAGGATGGAGAATTAGTAAACCATTTATTTGTACAATGTCCATATGAAAAAGAGGTATGGAATGAAGCAATAAAATTGACACTTTTGGAATCAAAATTCAAAAACAAAAATTGAAATTGAGACTTTTGGAGTTTAAGATTCACACTTTTTGGATTCAAAATTACTCAAAATTCATACTTTTGGAATTGAAATTTACACTTTGGAGTTTAAGCACCCCAACACAACAAATAGAATGATCGTGAATATTTTAACTGACCCACACATCCATCTGAACATATCCAATGTCGATCGAATCGGATCCCACGTTCTTTCAATGAATCATAAAATTTATCAAAAAAATGTTGTACATAATGTGTATCGTATGCTCGATATTCACTTATATAAAAGTGATATTCTTTAATAACATGATGACTTTCATTGGTGTTTTCTATGTTATCAAGACTCCATTGAGCATGCCTATATAGAACGTGGAAAAATATAGTGATTTGATCATAATGATAATATTCACTCTGTATTTTTTTGTATGCAACGAATGTGTAATTCTTTGCAAAATCAACTACAGACAAAATTGTCCCTGGTGGAAACAGTTCATGGAATTGTTTGAATTGTAGGTCTTGTCATCGAGCTCTATGCGAATGCTTGGTGTATTTATAAATTTCTTCCTCAAACTTCTTAAAAAAATCAATCATACAAATTTTATCTACTTTCAAATCAGTCCTTTTGGAAATATCATTTGAAGAATGTTGAGTCGTGCTACTGATATATTCATATCTCTTCCAATTGACTATTATATTAGAAAATGATTTATCATTCATATAAATATGATACTTTGAGTGAAACAAACTTATATTTCCACAATGATCACATTTATTTCCACCAACACATTTTTTTTTGTAAAATAATTCATCCCCTTCTCTTTCACATAGAATTTCAGATATAAAAGCACGAAATGTGGAAGGAGGAGGTGTACTTGGCCATAATGTTTTACCAAAATCAAGAAAAGTGTCTTAATATAACTCAAATTCCACATGATAACGACAACAACAAGTGTCACGGATAGTGATGGGTATAATAAACCATGGTTTTTGTTGCACAAATGTATTGATGGAAATTTTAACTTCTTTGTGCTCTTATTTGAACTTATTGAACAATTCTATTTGTGTCATTGGAAATAAATGTTTTGGATGTTCTTCATACTGTTTTCATGCTATTCTTCATCGCAACACATCCCTTATATGTGGTGAAACATGAGATTCCGTCAGCCAACAATTATGGGTCGATTCTTTAACATTTTCTGCAAGTCTATCTTTGTAGGGTTGTCTAGAAATAACTGTCCAACAAGCAAGTTCATCATTTGCATTTATTTGCAATCGAAATTTTCTATGTTTGTACAATATTTTTCTTGAGGTTCCCATCACTTTTTCCATGTGCTTTGTCAAATGATATTTTATATTTCTAGATGAAAAAACTGTTGTTTGTATCACTCTACGTGGACACTTACATATTTTTTTTGAGATTTTCAAAAAGCTTTTAATACACTAGTTATATTTTCAAAGACATTCTATTTCAACGCTATATCTTTCGTCGACTTTTGAATACCCAATAATCATGTAGCTTCTTTTAAATTTCTTGACTTTATTAAACAAAGTAAAATTTGAGCTTGTACGATTACTGATTCATGTTTGAAAAACGTATTATACATATTCTTAACACGATATCTTATATAATGTTTAACTTCTTTCTTCCCAAATTTGTCAGTATCAACATTTTCTAATATTTCATCATCAATGGTGTTAGATTCTCATGCATATTTCAATTTAAAGTTTATATTAAAAAAAAAACCCAAAAATAAATTCACTAAACTATATACATGTGTTCATAGATTATATTATATAGATTTATGTGCATAACTATAGGTGATTCAACTTCTTCTTCAATTTCAGTTTCAATGAATTCATCGATGTTATGAGGAAAATCTATTTATGTTTTTTTTTAAAACATAAATAGATAATATGTACATGCGTACTTGGTTGGACTTCTTCTTGTCGAAAATCTATACTTACATCATCATTGTTTATTTCTTGAATATTTTCACGTTCTCGTTTATTTCTCTAATAATGCTCTTTCATTTGTTCATTATGGAAAGTTTCATCTCGAGTGCGATAAAATTTTCTCTTGCACAAATTTTTTTTGCTCATGAGTATAGTTATCTGTAATTTAGTTTTAAAAAAATTCAACAATTTAGAATAGTCTCATAAAAACTTCATTGTCAAAACATTTATTGAAAAATAATATCAAGAATTTTATGTTAAACAAAGCCTTCACCTTGAGAATAATGTTCAAGTAAGTTTTCACGTTCAACAAATGCTCAACAAAGCCTTCAATATATAAATTGTTATTCCAATAAAAACTTGAACTTCAAACAGATAAAAAAAAAATTGCATTCAAAACATCAACCACCTTGTTCAAAACAACGAAAAAGATGATTCAAACTTTTGCTTAGGGGCTCCACATATGAAAAACCATGAAATGAGTGAGTGAATTGTGTTAAATTAATTCGATCGAAAGTGTATTTATAAGATTTGGCGCTAACTTAAATGAAACAACGTGTCCCTTCATGTTTTCCTGACTGACGAATATCTCTCACACACCTTTCGATCGAAAAAATAATGTTCAGCCAAAAAGTGAGGAATCCGTTGGATTCCATTAGAAAAATATATTTCGCCCAGACAAAATATTATTTGGCTGAAAGATTATTTTTGCCAAAAACCTGCGAATGAAACTTTTTCCAAGAACCTGAGAATTCCCTCCATCTTACTTAAAATTTCGAGGTTGCGAACTCCTACAAATACTCAGAATTTAGTTTCGAAATTGATACTAGCATTTGAAAAATTGAATCTACTTTCAATTGATATAATTTTTTTTTTCATTTTCATTGTTTTTATCTAATTTTATTTAATTTTATAAAAAAATCACTGCATAATATTTTCAGGTGACATTTTGATTTAGTGAAATGGAATATCCATATCTCTAAAAATACACAGTGGAAAATTTAGAAAACATTATATTCAAAATCCTTAAATTGTTCTCTTCAAAAGGGTATTTTTAGATTTTGATTTTAAGTAAAAATTAAGATAGATACAAGGTGGGGTAAAACATGTGTTTAAAATCTGCAACTTTTTCATCTTGGTCAACTTAGAAAAATTCTAGAAATTATAATATTCATCCGTTAGATTCAAAACTATAGTCATAAGAAAATAGAGTCTTTGTAGATTGTTGCAGTATATTTCGTTTGTAAAAAAAAAAAAAGTTTAATAATAGATACATTTTTTGGGGGGGAAATAACTCATTATCGTTCATTTCATTTTTAACATACTATGAAACAAATGTCAAATTGACATATCAAATCTCAATAAAAATAATTTTAAAAATAGTGAGTAGAAAGCTAAGAAAATTCTTCACAAGTTTTGTTTTTTTTGTAAAGTGAAATTATAAATTAAAAAAAAACACTTTTGTATACCGGAAGTTGAAGAACTTGTGAAAATATAGGTTTTTTTTCTCATAAAACAAGAAAAATGGACACCCATATTTATGATTTTTCCCTCTTTGATTTTTATGTTTGATCAAATAAACCCAAAACAATTACTTTATCCAAGTGCATATTGGTGGCCACCCACCTATTCCAACTGGCTCATCTTGACAATTGTTAGTTCAACATGTTCTTCTGTAATTCTTTGTAATTGTGGGTTCTACACTTTTGGGGTTGTCTGAATACCTACACAACTTCCAGGTGGAGATTGGTGGCCTCCCACGTAATACAACTGGCTTATTTTGGAAGTTTTCATGTCAGTACATCTTTCTGTACTTCCAGGGCCATTTTGGGGCCCTAAACATCTTTTTTTTTGTCTTGCCATAGTCAAACTATAGACGAAGTCAAATTTTGATGGAATAATGTTTATTTCTCCAAAATAACTTTCCAATGGGATATCACATGCCTAAATCGAAGGTCGTATGCAAAAGTGATGACCTCGAGAAGTTGAGGTACCAACTTACCCATTGGGGCCCACATAACTTTTGGTGTTTCATTTCGTAGGGTTAGGTTTTTGGATGTCTAGGGTTTTGGAATTCATGAGTAATGACAAAAATTCCTCTAGAACCTCATTGTAATCATTATACTCAGACGGATGTGCATAGTAGCCACATCTCTTCTCAGAGATAACTACCACCATTCGAGCAAGTTGTTTTTAGTTCTGCAGTTTTACAGTTTCATCCTGTTTTATTTATTAAATAGAAGTTATTGTTCACTAGATATCTATTGTTGTTATCTGTATCCATTTGTTATTGTATTCAGTATGTTATTCCTTTTATTTCTCTTATAAATCCATATCGGTGGTATCATAGCGGTCTGCTCTTCATTTATTTTTCTTCATGCATGTCGTCGAAAATATCTGAGTACAAGAAGTTGGGACTCAAACCAGTTGAGACTTTGCAATATTGACCATGTTGAGCCCAAAAAAAAACCATGGGGGATGAGAATAAATAGGCTGGAGTAGGATATCCTTTTAAAATGTTTTTCAAGGAAGCCCTTACGAGACAAAGGAACAAAATGATGGACAACTTTTCACAGATCCTTCGGCGGCTCCGACAAGAGACACACATTCATCAAGCGGCCATGCACCCCCCTTCAAGGAATAAGTAAAATTTGATATTCCATTATTTGAAGGATTAATAGACGTAGATGTTGTAGATAAATGGCTAAATCAGCTCCAAGGGTATTTTTCGGTCCACAATTTTTCCGACAGGGAAAAGATTACTTTTGCACTCCTTAAGTTCGTACCCCATGTTAAGGACTACTGGGATACTTACTCTAAGAAAAGGGCCTTAGAAGAATCTAGAATATTCGTGGTCACCCCCACATGGGATTCCTTTAGGGATTCCATTAAAGAACAATAATACCTTATTTGAAGCTACGAGGACCAGTACACAAGATGGGCCACACTGCGTTAGGAAAGGGACCATACATTACGATATTTCACCAATATTTTTCGTACGCTGCACACCGAATTGGGTATAAAATAATCTGAATGAAATATGGTGCTCAAATACCGTGGTTGTATGCATAGATACATTCAAACAGAAATGGATGTTCTGGACATCGCATCATTAGGTGTGGCTTATAGATATGCTTTCAATATCGAGAAGAAATTTAAGCAGAATAAACGAGAGTTGGGATTTGCAAACTCCTCACAGCCAAAGTAGGGAAAAGGTGTCCCAAACCCACAAAACAAGGGACAAAGAAAAGATGGTCATTCTCCAGAAAACCAATAGAAGATGCAACCTAAGAAGGGTAATGAGAAGTCGAAGAAGGACATGAGAAAATGGTGTGAATACCATAAAATACCTTGGCACAACACTGAAGAATGTCTCTCCAAACAGTCACTGGTGACCGAGCTGAAATATTCTGAGTCAGAGGCAGATTCTGACTCTGAATCAAATCCATAGAGTGGGAAGTGGATCATCGATGTCAAACCCAGTTCAAATGTTGCTACCACCAAATTCCAACCAAGTGAACCATAAGAACCAGAATAAGGGGAGCTCCTCTTTCTCTCACAAATGTGGGTAAAGGGGACTCCACTGTATTTCATTATCAATTGCGACAGTCAAAAGAACCTAATTTTAGCAGAGGTTATCAAGTGGTTGGAACTACCGAAAACACTGCACCTGTATCCCCACACCATCGGCTGGATTCGCCAAGGGAGAGATCTCTAAGTCAACCAACATTGTCATCTACCCTACAACATCAAGCCCCTAAAAGATGAGGTATATTGTGATATATCTCCCTTTGAAGTTTGTGATGTTATTTTATGCCAACCATATTTGTTGAAGAGACAAGTTGTGTATGAGTCTAGACCCCACAGTGTTATTGTTAGTTTTGGTAAACAATTGTACATGATGTCAGAGGTAGCACTGCCCACTGTTATTTATTTAATCTCATATAAGCAATGTAGTAAGGTCATTTCACAAACAAAGAAGTTCTCCTTCTTTTTGATCTATGTCCACAGTAAGAAGAAGGTTTCTGCCACATCCGTGAATTCTACACAGAGCCTCTCTTTGCAACAGAAGTAAGTAGACGAGATCGTGGAAGAGTACAGAGACATCTTCTCCTCACCCACCGGAGTACCGATGCACTGCCAAGTCAAGCATCCAATTTATCTAACCCTGGGTTCACTACTGCCTAATGGACCAGTCTATCAATGCCCATTCATGGAAAATGACGAAATCAAGTGCCAGATCCAAGAGTCGCTTCAAAAAGGGAAAATCCGACCCAACTCCTCCCCTTGTGGAAGCCTGATTGTGTTTTTATAGAAGAAGGATGGGACTTGGCATCTATGCATTGATTATAGAGAATTAAACAAAATCACAGTCAAGAACCGGTACCCAATTCCACGAATTGATGACCTTATTGACCAAATCAAGGGGGAAAAGTTCTTCAAAAATATTGAACTAAAGTCTGGATACCACCAGGTTCCCTGCATCGAACCAATTGATGTATGGAAGACAATTTTTAAATCTAAAAAAGGTCTCTTCGAATGGTTGGTCACGCCCTTTGGCTTAAAAAAAGAACCAACAACTTTCATGAGATTGATGGATGATGTATTGAGACCCTTCACCAACTCTTTTGTGCTGTTATATCTGGACGACATCCTCATCTTCAAAAAAACTTGGGAGGATCACATGTAGCATATTCAACAGGTTTTGGGCACTCTGCGACACCACAAGCTATATGCCAACTTGGAAAAATGATCCTTTGGCATGAACAAGGTCCAATACTTGGGCTACATTGTTGATGAGCATGGGGTACACGTGGATCCAACTAAGATCCAAGGCATTCGTGATTGGCCATCCCCGACTACACTAACTGAGCTTTGGAGTTTCATGGGACTTGCCAACTTATACTGAAGGTTCGTGTTGGGATTCTCCCATATTGCATGGGCCCTCAACCAAGTAACCAAGGGTGGTGGAAAGAAAAATTTCGCATCGGGGCAGGCAAAACAACAATATTTTGATGATATGAAGCATCACTTATGCTCATCTCCGGTACTCTCCTTTCCTTATCTACAACAACTGTTTGAGATTGAGACTGATACCTCCAACTATGCTATAGGTGTAGTTCTCATTTAGCATGGTCGCCCAATAGCATACCATAGTGAGACACTCTCAGATATTGTCGGAAAATACCCCACCTATGATAAAGAAATGTATTCCATTGTGAAAGCATGTCGTCAATGGAAACATTACATTATGGGAAAGGAGACAATCATCCAGGGATGATTTTAGGGGCTAAATTTTGCTCACGGGCTAATTTTCCATAGTTTTTCCAAAAATGAGATTCTCTATTTTAAAAATGATTCGCCCAAATTCGATAGGATAAAATTATTTTACCTTAAAAATTGCCAAAATTTTATAAAAATTATATAAAATACTTAGAAATTTGAATATTTTTACAAAAATATCGCCAAACATTTATAGTTGACATATCAAGGATTAGTAAGATTCGGCAAGGTTTCTACATTTTAAAATAATTTTCCATCCTTAAAATCATCCCTGCAATCATCCACACTAATCACAAGCCTATGTAGTTCATACAGACACAGGGGAAGTTGCAGAATGATCACCATCAAAAGTGGCCCACATACCTACAACAGTTCCATCTCAACATCAAGTATAAAAAGGGATTACAAATAATGTCGTTGACTGCCTCAGTCGCCCTCCCATTGCTGAAATCACCACAATGCTCCATTCATGTGGGCATTAGGCATCTAAGTGGCCCCAACTTTATCAATGTGACCTTGAGTTTGCAACCACCTATCAGATCTTGGGTACAAGAGAGAATGTCACTGGTTTTCACATCCATGATGGATTGTTATGCTATCTGGGCCACCTCTGTGTTCCCACAAGCGAGCGTGCAAATATTATTTTGATGACTCACTACAATGGGATGGAAGGACATTTTAGTGTGGATAAAATTGTGGCTATTCTACAAGAACATTTTTATTGGCCAAAAATTCGACAAGACGTTATAAAGTATATAAGATATTGCATTACCTATGCCATTTCCAAGCCAAGCATCAAGAAGCAAGGATTATACACCCCTCTTCCTACTCCTGAGAGGCTGTGGGAATCCATCTCGATGGATTATATTTTTGGATTTCCGTCCACCAAGAATGAAAATGATTTTTTATTTATGGTGGTTGATTGGATTTCGAAGATGGCCATTATCAAATCCTGCAAGAAAAACATCACAACGACATATACTACTGAGCTCTCATTCGAACGAGTGTGGGTCCATTTTGGGATACCACATACCATCACCTCATATTGGGATGAAATGTTTCTCAACACATTTTGGTCAAGTCTCTGGTCATTATTGGACACCAAGCTCACTAAATCCACTACTTTCCACCCCTAAACCAATGGCCAGACATAGGTCATCAATCAGATTATTGTGCACATCCTACACATGTACAAACCTAATAGTCCAAATACATGGGATAATAGTCTTCCCTATGTTCAACACAACTACAACAGGGCTCTCCATAGCTCCACCAGCCATAGCCCATTTTAGGTGGGGCTGCGATTCCAACCCTTGGGTCCCATTGATGTTGCAATACCTCTTGCAACCACACATGAAGAATATTCCCATGTTTAGTATGAGGCAGACAAAGCCACCATATTCATTGAGAAGATTCAACACATCCACCAATAGGTCCATGAGATTTTACAGAAAGTCGATGCTAAGTAGAAACAACGCCATGATCAACACTGGGTACTGCACCAGTTTCAGGTGGGAGACAAGGTCTGGTTACATTTGCAGAAAGATGGCCTTACAAGGACCCATCAAAAGCTTCTCCCGCTTCTCTATGGGCCTTACAATATCACCAAGGTTGTGGGTAGAAATGATTTTGAGCTCAACACTCCACCCTTCCTTGGCTTGCACCTAGTGTTCAATGTGGACCTCCTTCAGCCATATTTTCCACCATTATTGGACACCTCAGATATCGCAGAACAGTTGACACCAAAATAGCTCAACCCTAACTACATAGAACAAGAATCCACTGATCAGATAGTGGACACATAGGTCAAGGGCACTCCCCAGAAGACGATCCATCTTTATCGGGTTGTTAAGGCACGGAAATTCCTACACCAAGGCAAGTGGCTCACTCGAGGCCAAATTTGGCAGAAGTTTCCTCACCTGATGGGGGAACTCAACGCAATGGATACCATTGCTTCCTAAGGGGTGAGGATTGATCCAAGTGGATGTTGGTGTCCACCCACCTTTTCCAACTTGCTCCTCTTAACAGATGTTAGTTCAACACGTTCTTATGTAATTCTTCTTAATTGTGGATTCTACACTTGTGGGGATCTTTGAATCCCTACACAACTTCTAGGTGGATATTTGTGGCCTCCCACATAATCCAACTAGCTTATTTTGGAATTGTTCATGTCAGTACATCTTTATGTACTTCTAAGGCTGTTTTGGGGCCCTGAACAATGTTTTTTTTGCATGCCATAGTCAAACTTTAGATGGAGTCAAATTTTGATGGCATAATGTGTAGTTCTCAGAAAGACATTTCCAACGGGCTATAACGCCCCTAAAACGGAGGTTGTATGAAAAATGTATGACCCCAGGAAGTTGAGGTACCAACTTACCCATCGAGGCCCACATAACTTTTAGTGTTTCATCTCCTAGGGTTAGGTTTTTGTATGTCTAGGGTTTTGACATTCAAGAGTAATGTTAAAAAGGCCTCTTGAGCCTCATTGTAATTATTCTTCTCGGACAGATGCGTGTAGAAGCCACATCTCCTCTCAGAGATAACTACCACCATTCGACCAAGTTGTTTTCAGTTCTGTAGTTTTATAGTTTCATCCTATTTTATTCATTCAATATAAGTTATTGCTCATTGGATATCTTTTGTTGTTCTTCGTATCTCTGTGTTATTGTATTCAGACTGTTATTCCTTTTGTTCCACTCATTAATCTGTATCAATCATGTTGTAATCATCAATAAAAGTTGTTCTATGGATTTATCAACAAAGAGAAAAATTCACAACCTATAACCAAGTTGTAAGCTAGAGAACAATTAATTGGTTAGTGGGGTTAGGAAATAAATTACTATTCAACCTAAAAGGAAAATAAACATACATAAATACAAACTAAACTAGCAAATTCCACAACAAGAAAATGGGAAGCAACACAATTCTTATACCAATGAAAGGGGACTTCAACAACACCTAGGGAGTGTGGATTGATTCTTATGGGCTCTGCCACACTCCTTGGGAGGGTTGTAATGTACCCATCGACCCACGAGTTGGCCACACTACATCAAAACACACTTCAAAACTAATTTTGAAATTCTAATAACATTTAATTAATAAAGAAGCATGAAATACTCACATGCAATAATCAAGATTCATGCTACAACATAAAAAAATGGACAATATGGCATGCAAAAAAATAACTTGCAATCATGCATATTTTCAAAACAAATCTCAGAGATAATAATTAATAAAAACAAAAATAAATATACAAACATAGAGACACATGGTAGAGATCATTTATCTTAAATAAAATCAATCACCAACTGGTTGCATACCAAGGTTGTTCCACCCAACTTTAGACGTTGTTTTTCCAAGTCTCAATAGAAGGTTACCCCTGAGACAGAGCTATGAATCCACAAGGACAGTCCTAGTGTGTGACTCATCTTCCTGAACCAATCAACACTCAAGCTCTTGCAGGTTTCTCAACACACAAAAATCCAAAGTACACCAGATCTCTTCTCTCCATCCTGCACCACCCAAAGACAATGAACCTCCTTCACTGCCACACAATCCCTCAGACTGCCCACCTCTTTCCAAGGCTCCATTTCACCTGTGCAATATTATCCATGTTGGGACTCTCAGGATTCACAACTGTGAACAAAGTTTAGCACGGGCCAATGAATCCAAGACAAGTAGGAATTAATTCATGGTTGGAATGCACCAGTAATTACTACAACCAACAAACAATGACTCTCTTCCCAACAATTCATTTTTCCTCCCCCCAACCAAGATCAAGGATGAATGAGCAATAAAGAATGTGTGAAAGAGTGAATGGAGAAAGTGAACATAAAGAAGAGTGTGAACCCCTAAGCAACCCAAAGATGGGTTTATATATTTACTTGGAAATCAAGAACCACATGGCCTTCCCTAAGAAGCTCATGTAACCACTTCTCTAAATTAAAAAAATTATGGGTAAATTAAATATAATAAAAATACTTGTCCCCTTAATCTCCCCTCTCTTGTGGAATGATATCCCCCTATAACTCTTGTCCTTTTCCATCCAATAGTCAAATATGTATTTTATTATTAATAATGATCACAACATTACATTTCGTAGGCACTCCGACTTTTTTTAATTGTTTGTGCACTCTGACCTTTCATAAAATAAAATAAATACATTATTAATATGGGAACTCAAAACTGGGGTATTACAAGGGTCCATTGATCCAAAAATTTCTCTCTTTCTCTCCCTCCTCTAACATGTAAAAAGTATTCAAATTGTGGAGATCAAGTGGGAATATTGCAATTGGGAAATTGAGATACTCAAAAGGCATGTGAACTCTCTAAAAATCCTGACAACAAAACAATACTCCTTAATTCCTCTTTTGAACCCTATTTGAGGTCTTGTGTTTATAGCTTCCTAATCTAGTTAATCTTCTTGGTTTGTCTCCCATTGTTTGAATGGATTCCTACTTGAGTATGAAGGGATGGCCACTTGAGTGAAGGAACAACCACCTATCTGGTAACATTTTGAATGTGGACAAGGATTCAAGGCCTACCTACATTAACTGTGTCGTGGGTGTTGACATATTTGTATTTGAAGAAATTTCATGGATTTAGAAGGAAAATCTGTATAGTTTGCGCTAAGATAAAAAAAAAGGTGGGTTGTGCAAGTACATGAAACCCACTATTATTTGGTTTTTTACCCATTTTTGTAGTGGAGTCTGAATGGCCATAAGTTGACATTGATTTGCAGTATTTGTGTGCACTAATGATGATTTATAGGAATTGCGTGAATACTTTTGAGTGAGATTTAGATGATAATAGTTATTCCCTGATGTATGAGTTCACGAGTTTCGATATAGTCAAAATACATCATCTTTTGTTATCCCATACGTTGATGATTTGGATCAACTGAGAGAGAGAGAGAGAGAGAGAGAGAGAGAGAGAGAGAGAGAAGGACGCTCCTTGGAAAAGTGATGGAGACCTATCTCCAAACAAACCAAACATACCTAGGAATATTATTCTTTATACAAACAAGGAAGACATTTCCATTCTTGTGAAATTTATTAAAATATTACAAAAGAAGACATATATGGTGGATGTGCATGTTTGAACATTATGAACTTCTTGTTTTTTGAGGAACAATAAATGATGTTGTAATTGGAGAAAAGGTGATGTAGAAAATCTACATTACCCTCAAGAGAACTGGTAAATAGATAAGATATTATGTGATGAGAGGGGTCCCTGGAACCTAAAGAGAGAAAATATGATAAGTTATTAATTTTGATGGAATTGATGGCATGAGAAGCCCAAGGTTCTTCAATTAGAACTAGAAGCTGCAATTTTCGCAAGGTATGACCCTTCTTGATGCATGATGAGATAATTTATAGCATCACTGTATTCAACAAAATTAGATAGCAATGATGAATCTCTCTATTTCATTGCTGGTTCACCATTATCTATAGAAGCAAGAAGCAATATATCACAACATTCGTAGAAAAACATGAGTTGATGTCGACATGAAAGATGAAGGGTCCTTTGAAATTGGTGATGATAAACCATGTACTGATACTATAATGGGTTTGATTTTGATAATTGTGGACAAGGTTGTCTATAAGGATGACATAAAACTTCCCTTGGGAGAAGCATAACTGACAGTTGACAATGGAAAAATTTGAAGTATCCACTGGAAATAAGGTGATGTTTCGTTAGGGGGACAATTAGATGAATTGGACGATATCAAGTCGAGGATAAGTAGTAGTGAATGTAGGTGGATGGGTATCTATTGATGGCAACTATGGGGATCATGGTTATGGATATTGCGATATGTCAGGCTTCAATCAAATAGAATATTTGTAGGCATAGGTGACTCAATACAGGTGCTACAACCAAGGGTGACCATGACTACTGCCTTGTTTGAAAGAAACTCTATTGGATGTGATGTTATGAGTTTTACTTATTCCCATATAAATAATGTGCTTTGTACAATTACCAAACAATGAAAAAATGTAATACAAATTTAGGAAATATGCAAACAAGGATATGGGTTCCCTAGTGATGTGATTGAACAACTTAACCATGTGTAGAGAGATAAGTAAGAGAAGATAGGGTGAGGACCCCTTGGTTGGGTATCCTTTGGGGTGGGTGAATGATGAAGTGGAATGCAGATAGTCTACTGATATTGGGGGAGATGAGAGGCCAATGAAAATGGTGTAAAGCATTTAACATATCCAAATATGAAAATATGAACCACCGAGAGTCCATAAGGATGGGCCAACATAATGATGAGAAAGAAGTATGGGGTTCATTTGATAGGATGCAGACTAATTGTAATCCCTTCCTAAGGAACATAAGCATGGGTTCCAATAATGAAAAGGGTGATAAAATGAGACAACCCATGAAGTTGGACAACTAATGATCAACAACAACAATATGTATGTAGGAGGGGGTGAAATTGCTTGTTGAATCATGAAAATAGTCTACATCCAAGTAGTATAAATCCTAGGAGGGGGTGAAGTTGCTTGTTTAATTAGGAAAATAGACCCTAAAGGTATATTTAAAGGGGGTTATATTGGAAAGTGAAATGATCTCGTAGGGAGTATTGACATGGTATTTTGAAGAAGTATATACCTGAAGGTGTATGGCTATGAGACCTATTTCATGTCATGATGAGGTGAAAAAGTTATTTACTATCAAATACCTACACATAAGAAAATTAATACACAAAGTGAAAACACCCATGATAAAAAATTGATGGTGTAAACAACTGAAAAGATAGAGAGAATGAGCTTGTGTATCTGGGGGATGAAATTTTAATGAGGGAAGATGGACCCAAGTGCAAATTTTCATAAAAATGAATGGACCGAACAACACTAAAGATGGTGATGTTGTGATTCCAATGACGCTAAAAGTGTATGAAATGAATTTGTTGAGATCCTGATATGAGGCCAGGAACCCTTAGGCTAGGCCATGTAAAAAAGTGGTGGGGCTCATTTGGAACTTCATTTGTGCATGGAAGATTTGATGTGAATGAGTGTGGTTCCCAATCCCTATCAACACTTCTTGTGTGAATATTTATATATGGTTTCTAGCCCCGTGAGAGCCGAGTAAGGGTTTATTACCCTGCCTTTCCTTTTTTGCATTCAATTTCTAGGTTAGGGAATTTGGGAGGTTGTAAAACCTCTTTCTGAGGTGGGGCACATGGGTTGTGCGAGAATAAATGGGATATCCATGAAAATTTGTGTGTAAATATGATGCATAAGTGCAATCTTTTCTTTTCTATTCTTAGAACAATCATGAATGTTATTATCATAATTGAGATCTAGGCCTCCACACAATATGTGAATTGGTATGGAATATAGTGGCATAAATATTGTGACTGTTTTGAGAACAAAAACACGTGATTTCTACATGGTTGTTGGTTAGTCAAATACATGAATCACATGTATGTATCAAATTTACTCATGAGAATGTTGTCACTTTATATTGAATAGTTGCACAATAAAGTTACAGATATGTCCCTTAAACAACCACACAAAATGTGTATCTATGTGTTAAACATCCACACGAGATGTGCAAATGATTTTTCAAAAATCTATGCAAATGCATGATATGTGTGTGTTTCTTTGGGGAGGGGGGGAACTAAAAAATGGTTATGTCTTGTGATATTTGCAGAGTTTGTGAGAACTGATCATCATGCATGTTCACTAGAAAGAACAATATTATGATACCTTGAGGTTGGAGGTTGAGGATGACCATATTGTGATATTTGAGTTAGCTAGCTATGACTTGCTCAAATATTTTGAGTGTATTCTCCTGTGCTCTATTAGGAGCTCCTGCAAAAGTTGGTTGATATATGGAGGCCTAAACACTAGGCATTCGAGGTGCATGGGAAGATGTTGGAGATGAGCGATGAGCTCGACTTATAATTTTTTATTGGGCTCCCCTTTAGGGTAGAGGTACCTAATCTAAGTCTTCACCTAGATGGGATGAGGACTATTTAGGAATTAGTTTCCCAATACTCTTCGGGGAGTAGGGTACAATGACAAGATATATTATGATATTCTTTGCTTGTGACTTGGCTATTTATGGATTTACTACCATGGTGGTGAGGATATATGGTTCACTAGGGACCCAACAGATTAATAACATCTAGATGATAGTCATAAAGGAGGTGCTCTAGGAGTGATTTTTCTCGTGGGCCTCTTTGATGAGGGATATGAAGATAGAGAATTTGACACATTGCCATAGGTCCAGAGAGGGGGAATTTTTGTTTGGTTCAATCCTTTGCTACTTTATTTATGAGCGGGTTGTGTTGCTACACCCATGGATTCACATTCATAAGAGGAACTCTAGGGAGCCCCACATGAAGAGGTGGGGGGAGGTGATGGTTCGATAGGGTGAATAGGATGTGGGGAGGTACTTTAGTCCCACCTTCTTTTGAAGTTGGATTCAATTCGACCTAGTTATTTTTGAGTATTCATATGTGGGTATGGATTTCATCCATGATCTAGACATGGTCCTACCTTCGAGAACAGATTGGGGGCCCATGGGTGACTATATGTAATTACTATTTTTACTTGATTTCTTTTATATTTGTATGCATGGCATATTACTAATGGGTACTGAGTTTTATTATGTGCATATGCTAGAACCAGGGGGCATGATATATTGATTTTATAAGACATCTAAGTGGCAGGGTGAGTAGTAGCAAGACAAGCAGTGTTGGATCCTAAGGACCTAGATATGGCAGGGTGGTAATGGGGTCACCATGAGTTTGAGGTTGGGTCCTTAGGGAATTGGAAGAGAGTGGACCTACATGTGGAGGTGGAGCATCAATAGGATGTTGATAAGAATAGGTAGATGACAGACCTACATCGATGTTCTGACATTATTTTATGGGGAATGGAAAAATCCACATGGGAAGACCTTAGTGAAGAGATCATTGAAGCATATGTTGGGGTATTTCCAGAGTGGTGCATGTTTCCTAGGTAGGCCATAGTATTAGGAGTTTCTACACAAAGAAAGAGAGGACCCCTAGGGGGAGGTGTAGGTGGAGTTCCTCGAGCAAGAGGGTATCCAAAGATCCTACCACCATAGTGGTGGTGATATCATCATTTTATATATGGACCACCATTTTGTATATGGGCTTGGGCCACATTTTTCTAGATGATATTTTTTTATGGAATGGTTGTAGTAATGGCTGAAATTTTGTACTAATGAGATGTATATTTTGAAATTGTTGGTGTATATGTGTGTGTGTGATTTTGAAATTGTTGGTGTATATGTGTGTGTGTGTGTGTGTGTGTGTGTGTGTTGTGAATATTTTGTAGGGATGATAAAAAAATAACATGCATGCATTTTTTATATGATTCATGATAAACATTGTTTAATGTGATAAATTTCAGTCTATAATTTCATTTGTAATGTTATACACAAATTGATTTGCACTTCTAGGAATATGTATGAATGTAATGGACTCATAATTCCTTTCCAAAAGATTTGCATGTAGATACTTTAAAAAATGATAGAGATCATGGACATGGTAAAAAATGTTTAGTTATGATACAACAAGTTGGGAATCTAAGTGCATGTTGAGGTGACATATGTGTAGCCTAGTTGCATCAACTGACAATCCCATTGCACCAACATACTCTTCTTGGTTATTCTTGGATGACCATAAGCATACACTGCTTGATTGAATTAGTGCGTGAGAAGGTGAATAAATGGCCCAAGCTATTAAGATAATATTTTGATTCCATTGATTGGTGTTGTTAGCAAAACTAAGGATTCCACGTAGATGATTCATTTGTCACATCATGAAAGTGAAAAAACAATCATGAGATCCATTAGGATGGTTGTTTGTAAAAAGATTAAAAGAAATCTATTGACTTTACATCATATGCTAGAACCAATTCACTCTAATTGAATGAACGAGAATGGAACTACCTATCATAGGTTCCATTGGAGAACTTTTTGGTAGTTTCATTTTGTTGTAATGCCGATCAATAATCCTATTCCATACATTCCAAGGCCATCAACCTTTGTTCAAGAGGATTGGTGTCTTGTGGGAGTTAAACCACCATTTATAGGGTGGGGATTTCACACTCTATGGGAAGGATTGCTTCTACTCCGTGAATGAGGTGCAAAAGAGTGAACCTAGTGGAATTATCTATGGATGTCCTATGGCCCCAAAGTGTAGAAAAAAACACATGGTTCTAGTTAGTCTTGTGTTTATTGACTATCTATTGTAGCATGTTGTAACACCCAATTATATTAATTAAATGGCTATAATTAATTAAGTTAAATTAAGTCATTAATTTATCAAAAATTAATTAATTAATAATAATCATTAATTTATCTAGTCCAATTAATTATTGAGCTAAGGATATTTTATATAAAAAAATTAGAATTAAGTAATGCAATAAACAAGGAATGGAATATTTTATTGTTTTAGGGGTGGGTATGAAATTTATGAGAAGGGATAAGGGAAGTTGTAAAATTTATGAGGGGGGGATTCGATTGGTGGAGGGATAAGGAAGGGTGAGTTGGGCATTGCGGGGGGATTTGATCGGGGGAGAGAGGAGGAGAAATATGAGGAAGAAAATTGTGGGAAATTTTGTTGGTTTACTAGTGGACTGTTGTTGATGGGATTTTGGGCTCGCGGGCCAGGAAATATTCCTAGAGCTAAGGATATGGAGAGTCCTTATTCGTAGATGGATGGGAGGAAGAATTTGTAGGCAGTTTCAACAAGAAAATGAAACAACATTAAGAAAAAACAAACAACAAAAAACAAGACAAACTTCTTCTTCAAGAGGTAATTTATAACTTCCACTTTTGTTATATATATATATATATAAGTTGAAATCTATGTTATGAATGATCAGTGGTGATTTCAATGATTAAAATGCTAGAACTTACTGTTACTGTTATAATTTACTGTGATGTTTAAACAAACAGAACATAAATTTGGATTCTTGCTAATAGTTTGTCATGAGAAAGGGAATTATATTTGGTATTAGATCCAAGTTTCAAAACTTGGACTCTAGGGCCTACCCACTGATCCAGATTATTTTCAGCACGAAATGAGAGCGGAGATATAATAAAGAAATGCACAGAGATATCGCGTATATCCAATAATATAACAGAAATATATCAGAGATGCAACCATAAACACAAAGATACAGTAATACATGATTTCTATTAATGAAAGAAATGTACAGAGATTGTAAAAATACTGAGTGAAAGACTCGCTAGAATGGTGACAGCTTATCTTTGAGAAGAGATGTGACGGCTACTCGCATTCACAAGAAGATGATTACAATGAGGCTCTGAAGGCCTTTTTACAATAAGAAGGAATGCCAAAAACCCTAGACATCCAAAAAACTAACCCTAGACATCCAAAAAACTAACCCTAAGCGCCAAAAGTCATGTGGGCCCCGTTTGGGTAAGCGAGTACATCAACTTCCTGGGGTTGTAACTTTTGCATACGATCTCCGTTTTAGGCGTGTGATAGCTCGTTGGAAATGTATCATAGAGGAGATTAATTTTGGGGGCTCAGTCATGCCTTTGGATATCATTGAGAACTTTGATCTCGAAAAACCTTCATTTGGACCCTCAAAATGGCCCCGGAAGTTAAAACCTACTAAAAATAGTAGATTGCCAAAATTGCTAGAAAACTATTTTGAGCCATTTGGAAAAGGTGGGTGGCCACCGATATCCACTTGGATCACCCACCCTTAAGACAAAAAACCTAGAAAATCCTGAAATTTCAAGGGAGAAACCTTTAAATAACCCTTTAAAAACAAGGCCCCTTCAAAAAAAAACATAGGTGAAAGGTAGCACGAAGGAGTCCTACAATCCCGTTCCATTCGTTCGTCTCTGGGTCTAATCACCTATTCTGCAATAATCCTTCAGCTACAAGGTGAATAAAACTAACAGAAGTTAAACAATAAAAAAACTTGAAATAGATAACATACAAATCATGGAGAAGATAATATTTTTTTCAGAATATATATATAAACACACACACTATTTATAAAAGAAAATATATACATGTAAGTTAGTACATCAAATATATGTATCTATATTTATATAATACATATATGTTATATATTTAAACAGAAAATAATAAACACACACATATTCAAAAAACAAATACCAATATCAAAATAAATTGAAGGTTATTTTTTTTTTTAATTTTTATTATTGATTATTTTACCTAAAACACTAAGGTCATTAGCCATGGATACACGTCACTACCACACCAAAGCACGCTAGAACGTTAATCGAACACGCGACCCTCCTATTTCAGGAAGTCACACTACTTGGAAAAAAAAAAAAAAAAACTTGTACGCCATCTCATCCATAACATTTCTCCCATCACATGTCGCTCCTCCTTGTACAATGAATGTAACCAAAAGTTTCGTTCAAACTATAGGTTCATGGGTCCTTCGCCAGTCAATATTTGCAAAGATAGTTGCATATCCTCCTATATCAAATAGCTCTTTAATTGTGAAAGTAGGGCCCGTAAGAGAGTGAAAAGCTTTGGGAGGCGAGGGATGAGGAGGAGTAAGGAGCTAGATCTATTTAGTAAATGTTCCAAAATATTCCTTAATTCCCTTCTTCCATCTCCTACAAGCTAAAAATATCCCCACTAATCCCAATCCCAACAACACCTAGAGGTTTGCAGCAAACATTGTTCTAGAAAAATCGTCGACCAAACCCTCCTAAAGATACCTCCAGAGATACCAATGTTTCCATGCTTGGAAGCTCTTCTAATTGCACTCAATATGTTTCCATGCTTGGAAGCTCTTCTAATTGCACTCAATAACACCTAGACCTAAAAACTCCCTTGGTGTAGGATTCGATTGAGAACCCAAATGATATTTCACCCTTTTTATTTTCCCAAAGTTTCTAGTCACCCGCTGCAATCATGCGTGTGATTGTTGTACCACTCTGCTAGGGTCGAGACGAAACACACCCACCTCTTACCTGACATATTTTCTTAGAACAAGTCATGCCCATGCCACTCTTGGTATTCCCATAGGCGGCTCCCATGTAGGAGGACAACAACATTGCGATGGCCTTGAGGAAGCCAAAGAATGGAGAAGTCTCATCACCGTTGAATGCCTCCACCATGTTAATTGAGATATGATATGATCTTATCATTGTGACTTCAAAGGTTTTAAGAGAGCTTCATAGCCTCTAAACAGATCGAACCTCGAGCCTGAAACGTGTGAGTGCGATGGCCAGTTGTCGGTAAGGTGATTGTGGCTCTTTTGGGGCGTTTAATCCTTGCAGAACCCAACCATGACCTCCAGGGAAACCCGCACCCTCAAATTAAAAGGGGTACAGAGTAGAAGCGAACCAAATGACAGGAAAAGTGAGGAAGGAAAGGCGGCCATTAGGGTTAAAGGGTCCCGATTTTATTATTATTATTATTTTGCGAAGAGAGGGAAGGGAAACATGTGGAATCCCATGCAGGTCCGAGTTTCTTGGAGTAAGAAAGTTAAATTTTTTATTTGATTGAAATTGAAATTATTTATTTTATTTTATTTTTCCATTTTATTTTGTTTTATTATTATTTTTATTTTATTTAAAAAACAAAAGAGAGGGAAATTTAAATTTAATTTACCTTTAATTATTATTATTTTTATATAAATTCAAGTTTTTTTTTTTATTTATACAAATGAAACTTAGTTTAATTTAGTTTAATTTGTATATATATATATATAGTATGGGCATATATATTTCATTGTTAAATTACAAATTAGATAAGGAAGTGGTAAATAAATGGCTAAAATAGTAGGATAGCTAAGATTAATGTAATGAAGGGAAAACACATGGGAATTGAGGTATTACAAGGACATATAACAACAATATCCTAAGGGTGATTAATATGAGTTCCTTGTATTGATATAGGGAATGATTAGGGACTTAATTAAATAGGTAAATTAGGATAATTGGTGAGTACCCCATATTGTTATCATAGCTAGTGACGCAAGAAATTTAATATTTTACTTAGATGAACTTACCAAGCCTAGAGGATTTAACCTTGACTTGTAGCCACTTACCTTATGGGAGTAATGCATGTTTATAGAAATGTTAAAAAAACTTATGTTTGACCCTATGTTTGCAAGTAAAAAAGTTTGAGTAAAATGTGGAATGCCTTAAACCATTTTCTAAAAAACATTCGTTTGGATGCAGATTCATTATTCATAATGGTTAGGACTCGAGGAAGTTGGGGTTGGGGGGCATAATCACAAGAACCACCAACATTGGTGTTGTCACCACCATTGCCTAAATTAGCTCTCATATTGCGCTCCTTAGAGGCTATTAATGAGACATTAAAAGGATGTCGGGAAGCTTATGTGGAAGTGGAGCCCCCACCATCTAGAATGGGTAACCCTGAAGGGTCGAGGGACTCAGAGAGAGGACCTCCATCGGGGGACATCACTAGAGAACTATAGAAAATCAAACTCCCAGAGTTTTTCGGGGGTCGAGTAAGTGAATGTGCAGAGGTGTGGTTGGAAGGAATGACGAGATGTTTCGCCTTAAGGGATTATGCTTCCACATAAAATATGAAGATAAGTATCTTTCAGCTAAGTGAGAGTGCCTTGAACTGCTCGGGTAATATAGAGAGATAGTTTCACCTTAATCCAAACATCATCTCTTGGGATATTTTTTAGGAAAGGTTCGAGAGAAAATATTTGTCGGCTTACTATGAAAAGCAACAAGTAGGGGCATTTCATGCTCTAATTCAGGGAAAATGAACTATGGAAGAGTATGAAATCAAGTTCATGGAGTTAGTAAAATATGTATCATACATGGATATTGATCAATGACAAGAATATCATTTTGTGTACAAGTTAAGCCATAAGACAAGGGCCATGGTGCAAATGTGGAAACCATCGTCAGTGGTTGAAGAAGTTGAAAGTGTTTTTTACGAAGAAGAACATATGATCTTAAATGGAGGTAGGAGATAAACTATTCCACAACATCTTGGATTTGTGGGGAAGGCCCCTAGGACCTTCTCCAAGGAATGAATATTGATGCCACCTCCTTAAGGAAATAGAGTTGCACCTAGAGTAGTTGCAACAAGTATTTCAATAGAAGCAAGTGCGACATCCCACTCATCACCAACGATGTAGGAAATTCCATGACCTTATTGGGGAGAAGTTAGTATGGGTAGGGTTTCAAGGGGAAGGAACCCATTTCAGAGGCCTTCACAGGGTAGTGTGTAGGTTCCACCCTACATTACTTGTTGGGGGTGCAGAGGACCTCATTACCAGTGTGACTACCCAGAGTCACAATCAGGCTTTGTGCTTCAATATGGAAAGGCCCCGATGGGAAGGGGAAGTAGTAGCCACCATATTTATGCAGTGGTTAATAACCTCCAGGAAGAACATCAATCCATTATGGTGGCATTTTTTGATACGCTAAATCATGCCAATGTTAAAATTTTATTTGATTTTGGTGCTACATATAGTTTCATTTCACCATGTGCATTAGAAAAATGTGGGTTGGCAGCCTACAAGCATGATGATTTCAAACAAGTCGAGATGGATTTTGGGGGAAGAAAAGAGGTAGGAACTAGTTTCGATAATTGTCTTATAGACTTGGGAGTGTGTACTAATAGGTTGAAGGTTTACATCACTACCCTAGGGACATATGATCTAATCATTGGTATGGATTGGTTAGAAGCTC
The DNA here is from genome assembly GCA_010110895.2 of Picea sitchensis. Classification (NCBI taxonomy): domain Eukaryota; kingdom Viridiplantae; phylum Streptophyta; class Pinopsida; order Pinales; family Pinaceae; genus Picea; species Picea sitchensis. The sequence goes on from SNQJ01S0002669.1 coordinate 30,765, forward strand.
ATCGACCTTTGGTAGATAGTTCTGTGAAGAGGGTGCTTTGCGTAGATAATGAAGGAAGGTAAATAAAGATCCACGGTATATAGAGGAAAGTTTCTCTACACTTTATCTCGATAATGAAGGTTGAGCGTTACGTGAGGAAAGGTTGTCAATTATATGTCTTGGAAGAAGTTAATGAAGCGAAGGGACCCTCTCTAGATCAACATCCATTTTTGTCATAATTCGAGGAGTTTTTTCCTAAAGAGTTGCCAGGGTTTCCTCCTGAGAGGGAGCTTGATTTTACCATCGAGCTAAAACCTGGTGCAAAGCCAATTTCCAAGACTCCATATAGGATGATGGCACCAGATCTTCATGATTTGTAGATGCATTTGAAGAAACTACTTGACTTAGGGTTGATAAGGCCTAGTGTATCAACTTGGGGTTCACTTGTAATTGTTTTCAATAAGAAGGATGGTTCCTTACGACTATGTATAGATTGCATGGACTTAAACTATGCTACAGTGAATAATACATACCCAATACCACAGATAGATGATCTCTTTGATCAAGGTATCACCAGTTAAGAATTAAGGAAGGAAATATTCCTAAAACTACCTTTCGAACTCGATTTGGATATTACGAGTTCATAATGGTGCCTTTTGGTTTGACCAATGCACCAATGGTATTCATGAGCCTCATGAATGGTGTATTTTGAAGGTGCTTAGACTTCTTTGTGAAAGTATTTCTAGATGATATCCTCATCTATTTCAAGAACAAAAGAGAACACGAGGAACACTTGTGAGTGGTGTTGTCATGTCTAAAAGAGAAAAAGTTGTATTGAAATATGCAAAGTTATATTTCTTCTAGAAATTCTTCCAGAAAGAGATTCACTATTTGGGTCATATCATTTTAGGAGAAGGAATTTTTGTGGACCTAGAAAAGGTGAAGGCCATAATGGAATGGTCAGTGCCGAGGAATGTTCATGAGGTTAGAACATCTATTGAGATAATTGGTTATTATCGAAGTTTTGTGGAAGGATTATTGAAGATAGCTAAACCCATCACCACCTTATATCACAAGGGAATCAGGTGCGAGTGGACAGATGAATGCGACATTGCGTTCATCGATCTTAGGTTACTAACTAGTGCATCGAGTATATGAGTGTCGAATATGGATAAAGACTTCATAGTCTACATGGATACCTCAAAGCAAGGATTGGAGGTTGTGATAATTCAATATGGGGGAGTGATAATGTATGCGTCAATAAAGTTGAAGCAACATGAGTGTATATATTCTACTCTTCATTTAGAGTTGGCAACTATAATTATAGCTCTGAAGATTTGGAGACATTATCTAGTGGGATGAAGCTTTGAGCTAAATATAGACCATGAAAGCTTAAAGCATCTCTTCACTCAAAGTGATCTCAATTCCATGTAGAGGCGATGGAGTAAGTTTATGAGTGAGTATGATTTTGGAATTTCATACATCAAGGGAAAGGAGAATGTGGTCGTGGATTCCTTGCGAAGAAGACCACATATCTTCTCCTTGGTTCCCTTAAAGGTTAATTTGAGGGAGAAAGTGTTGGGGAAACTTCTTGGAGATAGTTGGTATTTAAAGGTTACTTTATCCCTCCATAGTGGGAGACAATTAGAGTCAAATTTGGAAGGAAATAGCCTTGAGGAAGATGGATTGTTCAGATACTAGGGAAGGTTGTACATCCCCGAGGGTTGGGATATTCAAAGAATTATACTCAAGGAATCCCATAGAGCACTTTGCTATGCGCATCCAGGTGTGAAGAAAATGTACAGAGACATGAAGAAGGTTTTCTTCTGGGCATGAATGAAGCATGATGTAGTCCATTTCGTCACCAAGTGCCTTGAGTGTCAACAAGTGAAGGTTGATCATCATCACCCGACATGTCTCCTACAACCAAACGATGTTGTGATGTCCAAGTGGGAAGTAATTTCTATGGATTTTGTAGAAGTGGGATTTCCATTCACATCATAGAGACACATTTCCATTCTTGTTATAGTTTATAAGTTGACCAAGTGTGATAATTTTATTCCATTCAGAGACACTTATGATGTCATTGATCTGGCACACATTTGTATAAGTGAAATTATACGTCTACATGGGATACCCAAGAAAATCATTTTAGATAGGGACTCTCAGTTTACTTCTAGGTTTTGGACAAGTTTGCAATCAACATTAGGGACTCAGTTGAACTCGAGAACATCATATCATCTTGAAACAAATGGGAAAATTAAAAGATTAAATCCATTTATGGAGGACATGCTTAGGATGTATGTTATGAATAATCAAACCTATTGGGAGAAGTACTTATCTTTGGTAGAGTTCGCCTACAGTAACAATTTTCATAGCTCAATCAAAATGTCCCCTTATCAAGATCTGTATGGAAGGACATGCAGGACACCATTGAGTTGGGAAAGGTTAGAATACCGAGTGACAATAGGTCCATAATTGATTCAAGTGATGGAGGAGTAGGTGATTCATATTAGACAATGATTAGAGGAGGATAAGGATAGACATAAAAGTTATGTTGATGCACAGAGAACTAATCGAAGTTATAAAGTGGGAGATCAAGTTTTCATTCATATAAGGCCTATTAAGAGTACCATTCAGTTTTATAAAGGGACAAAGTTGTCATCTCGATTTATAGAACCGTTTAAAATCCAAGAGAGAATTGAACCTATTAACTACCACCTCGTACTTCCATCCCACTTGCATAAAACTCATGATGTTTTTCATGTATTTGTTCTATGACAATATGTTGTTGATGAATCTCATAAACTAAATTGGAAGGAAATGCACATCTCAGGTGCATGAACCATCATGGTTGAACCGTAGGGTTTGACAACTCAGGAATCATTTGGTAGACCAATTCAAGGTCTAGTGGGACAAGTGCAACACATGATTTTCTACTTGGGAGGATGTAGAGACTTTATGACGAGATCATCCTTCACTTTTCTTACCACCTAGGGACTATGTTTCCCAAAGGATGGGTGTATGTAATTACCCATTTTGACTTATACAATGAGAATTACTTATGGCCTAGTCATATCTTTATTTACTTATGATATGTGGAACATTGTTTACTTGACACTTTAAATTTTGGACTTATGGACCTATGTGAATGTAAATACTTAGAATGTTTATTGTTATGTGATTTTGGATGTTATACGACCTATTTCTGACTTGAAAATTTTGAAATTTAAAGATGTTGGTACATGGATACTGAGTTAATGATATGGTTAAATTCATTTACATGATAATGCATATGGATATGTGTGAGTTTGTGCTATAACTAATATGAAGATTAATGGGTTATGGAATAGCCAAAGGATAATGATAATAAAGAGTTGATGTCGTGAACATCGACCGAGAAGCAATATAGTATGAATCTTTGTATTTGAAATTATGTTGGTTCAAATGCATTGCTAAGATATGTGGGAAAGTGCAGGTTTTCCAGGTAGAGAGACTACCTGAAAATGAATATACGATGATAAAATCCCAACAACACAGTGCCATTGTATGGTTCATGGTAGGGTGTTGACCCTATTTCTATCAGGAGGGGTTGAGGCATTTCCCACCGTGTAACCCTTGAAACATGGATTCATGGGAGGAAGGTTCTATATCATTCTCCCCTAGACGTGTGATGATGACTGCCAATTGCATGTTGGGGAAGATTGGTCAAGGTAGTTGAAACTTTATCTTATGGGTTCTATCTAGAGTTAGGTCAATATAGTTGACGCTCCAGGATAGTCCAACATATGAAGGATATGGATGGAATATGGAAGTAGGTTAGGGACGCAAGATGATTAGAGGTAAATGAGAGTGTGTGGGGTTTTAATATTACAACATAAGTGTCTCATTTCCTTTTTGAAAAAAATAAATAAATATGATTAACTGAATTACAATTATCTATTAAATGTTGCTTGTGTTAAATTATTATAATTGAAGGATTCTTCAAATATTGTAAATGGTTTATTATTCTTTATGAAATTAATAAAATTGTTGATTGGATTAGAAGCATACATGATTTACATTAGATGTGATAATTATTGTCATTAGTACACACACGAGTCATGCATGTGCTAGCTATGCATACATGCCTTGCGCATGTACACTAGTATTTATGAATGTTTAAATTAATGATGTGCTTATCTGATCTAGATGTATGAATCATGTTATTATAATCCTTGTATTGTAAGTTACTATAACTTTGGGATGAAGTTTCTTGAAGGGTGGGTGTATGTAACACCCAGTTAGATTAATTAATGATTATAATTAATTAAGTTAAATTAATTCATTAATGTATTAAAAGTTAATTAATTAATTATAATCATTAATTTATGAGAGTCAATTAATTATTGAGCTAAGAAGATTTAATATATTGTTTTTAGAATTAAGTAATGCAACAAACTAGGAATGGAATATTTTATTGTTTTAGGGGTAGGTATGGAATTTATGAGAAGGGATAAGGAAAGTTGGGAAATTGATGGGGGAGGGGAGTCGGTGGATGGAGGGATAAGGAAGGGTGGAAGGGTGAGTTGGGAATTGAGGGGGGATTCGATTAGGGGAAAGAGGAGGAGAAATATGAGGAAGAAAATTGTGGAAAATTTTGTTGGTTTACTAGTGGACTGTTGTTGATGGGATTTTACTTGGGAGCCAGAAATGTTCCTGAAAGATAGAAAGCCCAGAGAGGCCAGTTCCTAGCTGACTTGGAGGAAAAAATTTCAGTCAGTTTCAACAAGACAAGGTAACAACAACAACAAAGAGGACACACTTCTTCTTCAAGAGGTAATTTATAACTTCCATTTGTTGTTGTTTGAATTATATATATATATATATATATATATAGAAATATATATATATATATATATATATATATATATAAGTTGAAATCTATGTTGTGAATGAATCAATGGTGATTTTAGTGATTAAAATTATAGAACTTGCTATTATTGTTATAATTTTTTGTCTTATTTAAACAAACAAAATTGTTTTTGGATTCTTGTTGTCTGTTTTTCAATTTGATTACAAATTTATAGCTTAACTATGAAGCCCTGGGCAAGGGAATTACACATGTTTTTGAGGACCTTGTTGACAACCTCAACTTGGGCATTTTACTACAAATAATATGGGGAAGTGAATTCATGGGTGATTCCAAGGAGGGAGGAGATCTCTTGAAGCATGTCATTCTTGGAATGCTTTTCATGGTCTGAGACTAGTTATTGGGGGACCCTTAAACGAGTGATGACGTGATTGAAGAAAAATGAATGGAAATGTGATCCAGATTGTGATGAGAACGAAATGAGATGCAAATGAAAATATATCAGAAACAAAAAAATACAGTGAAACCTAACTTTTATTAATATAAAATAGCATAACATTGTAGAACAAAAATTGATTAGAATCAGGTAGCTTATCTCGAAAGAGAAAGAGATGTTGACTACACTTCATTCGCAACAATATTTACATCACACTCCATTGCATGCTTAAAGGACTTCCTTCACCTCGATTATATATGAGAGAGTGAGAGGAGAATAATTCCCATGATGCATGTGGGATAAATTGGTATAATTTTACCAAGTTCCATAGGCATGTAAGACACTAAGACTTCCTAGGAGGTCACCCATCCCGATACTACTCTAGCCCAAGCACACTTGACTACAAAGTTCTAATGGGATCGAATGCATTAATTTGGTAGGAATTACGTTACATTACAAATGGATATGGAATTACATTACACTCCCCATAAGAAAAGGTGAACATCATGGTTTATCAAAACCACAGGCTCAGAAATGTTAATTGATTGGAGAAGGTGGATGGCCACAAAGATCCACCTGGATCAATCCTCCCCCCTTAGGAAGCAATGATTCCCATTGTGTCAAGTTCCCTTGGGAGATGGGGAAACTTTCATTCAATTTGAACTTTGGTGAGCCACTTTCCTTGTTGAATTAGTTTTCCCACTTGTACTTAGCCTATGGAAGGATGTCATGAACTTGTTGGTGGAGGTGTTGGATCCGTTCAACAAATGTGGATGCATGATCTTCCTTGGCATGAGTGTGGGAGGACTCTATTAGTGATGATGCATCTAGAATATCTATGCCAATGGGGGATAATGGTTGGGACCCCAAACACACATGAAAATGGTCGTGAACAATAGAGTTACATTGAACATATGAAAGACTCTCATTCTCTAGAAGGGAGTGTCTATATATAAGACTATTGGGTAAGGGAGCATCGAGCACCAAATGAATGGAATGAAGGATGTGGTATCACATTGGAACTCCTTTAGGTGAAGAATAAATATATTTGTGATCCTCTACAATCTTGTCGAAATGCTTCTATTGGATAGAAAGGTCTTAGGCTGAGGCTGTAGTGGTCGGAGTGACCTTCTGTTCACCTTATCACTAGATCATGAAGAGGGAAAAAATTTTGGTATGAGATATTTCTTTGGAGATACCTCTAGTACCCTCTAGAGATGACCTCCTAGAGTAACAATGACATTGTGGGGCTGAGACTCATAGATAGCGTGACATTTTCACATATATGGTTTTACTAAAAGACAATCATAGACTTCAAGTGGGGAAGCATCACATAGTACCTCATCCTTGAAGGGATTAATGTCGTAGGATAGGTGAAACTGCTGACGAATGCAGATGTCTCATCACTTTCTCAACCATATGATGGTGTATGGTTGGGGGTGTGGCATCATTGGAAAATTCAATTTATTGACAGCCTCGACTGAGATCAGGTTCTTCTGACTTTCGCTTTCAAAAATGAAATGTAGTGGGGTCCCCTTTACCCACATCTATGAGTGGAAGAGGTTCTCCCCCTCCTTAGGCTCCTCTAGTTCTTCTGGTTGTATTGTTGTGGTAGTGATGGTAGCAATGGGTTCTGCATCGATGAATCATTTTCCTTTATTGTGCTATGAGTCAATTTATGATTATTTTTCTTTGATCTCGACCACTAATGACTATTTTGAGCGACATTCATCAATGTTGTTCTAGGGGATTTTTTGGAACTCACACCACTTTCTTGTGTCTTTCTTAGAATTCCTATCACCCTTTTTAGTCAGTTTCTTGGAATGATTTTCTTGAGATTGAATATCCTTTCTTTTTCCTTTGTTCTATGAGTTAGGATATCCTTTTCCATGCTTCTATTATGGTGTATTTGCAAACCTGAAATCCCACTTACTCCACTTCTTGAATTTCTGCTCAATTTTGATTGCATATCGATAAGTAGCTCCCACTGAGGATATTTCCAAGAAATATATATGTGGAAACCATTATGGTAATTCAAAACCATTTGTCTCTTGGAGTCTTTGATACCCAACTTTCAGCACAAGGTATGAAATATGCTAGTGTATTCTAGCACCGTCTGGTCTCTTTTCTGACGTAGATTCGTCCATATCATGTACTGGTAATCATAGTTTCTGACGGGATAAAACTCCTCCTTGAGGGAATATACAAAGGTATCCCAAGTGGTTTCTCTCCTTAATGGAATATATTCATCCATGGTGTACCTCTCCTAGTAACCTTCCCACCAAGATATGACACTGGGAAGGGATTTAAGGAGCTTGAAGGTCATCTTTTCTCTCTCAAAAAAGTTTTAGATAGATTAATAACCTTCTAGAATATTCAACCATTTTTCTAGAGCATTTGCATATATCTGGCCTTCAAATAAGGGGATATCGAAATTTAATTGTACCTTGAAGGGTGCCACACCTACAAAAGGGTTTCTTTCCAAATATTCCTCAACCACCATTAGTAGTCATCGAAGGATATAAGTGAATTTGTCCATCATATTGTTCCTCTGTCGCACAAGGTATTCCTTGAGAAACATATTGAAAGGATCTCCTGCTCCATTATCTCTCCTTCTTCTTTTTTCCATGGGGGGTCGCTTGGGCTAGAAAGAGTGGTTGTCCTCAAACGAAACTAGCTCGAGACCCAACTCTCTATACCCTGACCTCATTGGGGACATGCTATGATAAAATACAAGGAACAAACTACTTTGATACCACTGATATGGATTATGTTGAGAACAAAATGAGATGCAAAGGAAAATATACCAGAAACAAAAAAATACAGTGAAACCCAACTTATATTAATGAATACCGAACTTCTATTAATGAATAAAATAATAGGACACTATAGAAAACAAGTTGGATATAATGGGGTAGCTTATATATGAAGAGAAAGAGATGTTGACTACACTTCATTTACAATAATCTATACATCACACTCAATTGAATGCTTAAAGGAACTCCTTCACCTCAATCATATATGAGAGATTGAGAGGAGAATAATTCCCAAGATGCATGTGGGATAAAGTGGTATTAATTTACAAAATGCCATAGGCATGTAAAACACTAGGAATTCTTGGGAGGTCACTCATCCTAGTACTACTCTACCCCAAGAACTCTTAGTTATAGATTTCTAATGGGATATGATGCATTAATGTTGTAGGAATTACATTACATTACAATTGGAGATGGAATTACATTTCATTCCCCATCAAAAGGGTGAATATCATGGTTTATTAAAACCAAGGGATCCAAAATGTTGATTTAGTGGAGAAGGTGGATGGCTACCGAGATTCACCTGAATCACAATGTCCACTGTCTTGTTGAAGGATGGAGTGGTCTCAATCGACTTGGTAAAATAATCAATGGTAATAATGATTTACTTGTGGCCATTGCTAGTAGATAGGGGATTTCATGTCATGAATCCAACGCTCCACTTGCATAAGGACCGACAATAATAATAGGGTGCAAAGGAACTGGTGTAATTGAGTTTTGTGAGTAAACACATGACACTTCATACATTTTTCAACTACTTGAATGCAATCATGGAAGAGGGTAGGAAAAAAATAACTAGCACATACCACCTTTTGGGTGGTGTAAATTTCTGAGAAATGTCCATCACAAGTGCTACTTTGGTAATCATTAAGGACCCATTTGTCCTCTTCAAGTGTTAGAGATCAATATAGGACATTGTCCATTCCCTTCCAATATAGAATGTCTCCTAGGATGATATAGCACGGGGCTTGGTGTTGGATGTGTCAATGATCATATCGAAAGAGATGTGGGATAAAATTATGAATGTGAAGGTATGTGAGGATTTGTTTTCACCATGGGTCATCAAATGATATCTCAAATGGGTGTTCATCTAGGAAGTGTTTGGTCACCGGTAAGTCTGTAGTGTTAGAAAACAAGTCAATGATGAATTTAGAAAGGATGATAACCTTCTTACTCTTAGGAGTGGTGAACTCTATATCAAATTCATAGAGAATTATGATCCACCAAGTGAACATACCATTGATAAGCCATCAAATGAGTAATTACTACATGGGATTTGAATTTGTGACAACTTTTATGGTTTGTAGAAAAATATAATGGCACGTTTTCTAGAATACATGGATTAAGCTGAGAGACAACTTCTCCTCATGATTGTAATTGAAAGGATGTCCTCACAACTTATTTCTAATGTAGTAATTGTTGGGTCTCAGAAATGTCGCATTTTCATCCTCTTTTCCTTTCACCATTCCTCACATTTTATCACCTCTTTTAACCTTTCATTATATCGTTTTCATAAATACATTTGGGTTTCACCTTATTCTTTTCCACTATATTCATTTTAGTATTAAAAGAGAATTTATGATTAAATATTAAAAAATCGACATGTTTTCACATATATCTCAAAAATGTGTGAGATTTGTAATGTGTAGGAATATGTGAAGGATTAATTCAAAAATACTTCTTGAATATTTCCTCCACCATTTCAAGATTTGAGGAGATAATTATTCAAGTTTATTTCAAGGAGAAGATCATGAGGAATGGATAGCATATCTTATCCAAGATTTATGAGAGATATGTGTGAGGATGTGAAGGGATCATATTTTGTAATAATGGGAAATTGGTTGAGAGAAAAGTGGATCTATAATTATGAGATGCTTATCTTCTTTTCAAATCTCTCATGTATAAAAGGGAGTGCTCTCTCTTCATGAGGGAGGCAGTCATTAGGATGAGAAAGTAATTAGTCATTATGGGATTAAAAGGAGATTAGACTTAGATTGGAAAATGATTAGAAATCAATGATAGGAGTAAGTTATTTTGTTCATAGTCATTTCTTTGATTAGTTTCATGATTTCATGATTTTCTCATTTGATCATTGTGATGTAATTGAGATTGTTTTATTGTCAGCGTGAGCTCACACATGTTGTCTTTTTTCTTTTCACATGTTGTTTTCCCTTGATGCAATCTTCCATTTCCAAGTTAATTTCATTTACGCAATTTCATTTCAGTCATGTGTTTAAAAAATTCAATTCCAAGTCGTGTGTTTCAGCTTCCCGCATTAGATTAATGATTCAATTCTAGTTTATATTCAACATTAGATTAGGTCAAATTAGCTTCAATCCTGCATATACTATGCATGTGCCTCGTAAGTTTATGAATTCCTCGGGTTCACAATTAAATCATTGGGAATTTATTAAACAATAATATTTACCCTCAACATTTTGGCGTCGTTGTTGGGGAGGTGCTAAAGGGATTGAGGTCCAGGTAGGTAGGTTGTCTTTTAAATTACAGAGCTTGGGGGAGGAGAAACAGTAAGATGAGAGGTAAGAACCTGGATGACCACTATAGTGAGTTTTCTCCAAAGTCTTGATTGTTCAATTTCTACAAGTGTGAATTTCAATTCCTGCAAGTGTGAATTTAAATTTATGCAAGAGTGTTTAATTCCTGCAAGTGTGATTGACTGTTTCATCAAGAGCGTTTGATTTTCGTAACTATCAAGAGTAATTATTTTTTTGTTTCAAAAATAGTGATTTTATTTAAGTTTTTCATTCAAATTTCAGTTTTGGGTGTTGTGAGAATCTCCTTAACAAGATGGTTTAACAATGTGTTTAATCTTGGAACAACTCACTTAGATCCTAGAAAAAGTTAGGATCTCCTCTTCTCCGGAAGAGGAGATATTGACAGCATCCAAAAGCTTAATTACTCCTCCAGAGGAAAATGAAGAATCAACATTCCAAGAATCCTACACATCTAACATAGAACAACCATTAGAGTAGGAGATCAATATGATATGAAGGAGAGAAATCATGCCTACAAAATCCTTATTGAACAACGGTTCCAAGTAAGCATTAGGTTAGATCAAAGTTTTTGTTTTTATTTAGTTAATTCACAGTTACAACAACTAAATGTTCTTATCTTCGTATGTTTTAGATTTCATTTTGCAAAATTGATAGTGAATATATTCTTATTACTATTGTGTGTATGGTTACATTTGATATTTGACTACATGTAATTAATTTATAACTTCCAATTAGAGTAGAGTAACTAGGTTCAAATGAATAAAACATGTTAGTTTTAGTTTTTAATAACTATGCTCTCCTCCCGTGCTTGGTGCGATCTCAAGGATCAAAAAGTAGGATGACTAAAATTGTTTTTAGGAAGAATGATGATGTAAAATTACTTTAATCTTTTTTTTTTACTTCGGACCTCCATTTGCTAATTATTTCGATTTGTCTTAAATTTTCCAATTTTGTTTTTATTAGGATTAATACAAAATAAAAATAAAATTACGTCAAAAATGAAAACGTAATCATTTTTCCCATAATCGCCCTGCCATCACTAGCCTTCTTTCCTCGTTCATTCTGCCAACAATTAGAAAGTTCTTATATTTAATGGTGACAGAGAGTCGCTGCAACAAATTGATTTACACGGGAATTACAATTCAATGCCAGAACATCAGAGGAAGATCCCATAATCTATCAACAATCCAACCATGCTTTGTCATTCACATAACAATCTATGACCCACGATCAATGGGACTGGGTGCAAATTGAAATTTCTTGATTCAATTAAATGCTACAGGTCCAATTAAATCTAATTAAATTTCATGATTCAATTAAAATTCTTTATTCGATTAAATTCTACAGGTCCAATTAAATTTAAATTTTTTTGATTCGATTGAATGCTACAAGTCAACGTGAATGGTCTCTCCTTACCACAGGCCTGCGACCACACCAATGTGAAATTTCCACATTTTAAACCCAGAAGTGACCTCTGCGTCTTCAAATATCAAATCGTTTTCTATCGCCCAAGGGATCAATGATCTCGATCAACACCATGATCCTTAGATTATTTGTACGATCGTTAATAGGAGGGGGTTTTGCCCAAAAATACTTTGTTCGATATCAATTTTAAACACACACATAGGGTTACTAAAATTATTATATTGGCAATTCAATAACATAAGCAGACAAAGAATTTGATGGAGATGAATACATCGAAATCCATATAAACCCTCAATAATTATGAACATAAAGATTCTAGAAAGAGGAGAGCGACCCACACATAATTTGGTAAAATTATTTATTTACATTCAAACCATGTCTTTCACCTTCATCCTGCGGCCTGGAAACTAAACCTGAAAACATACAAAACCAATAAAAATTTGGACATGGATCATTGAGAGCTGATCAACAAAATGACTGTGATTCTTGACTCCTGAAATATTTCTCATATTGGCTATTGCCTATCGACTACATCGTTTCTATCCGATAGCCAATAGCCAATAGGCAATCCAGGAGTCGATCCAGTCAATACGAGGCGTTGATGCCAGTAGTAAACACAGGGAGGTGTCGATACACTAGATGCTAGTCATTGCTTGGATGGGATACTCAGAGACTTTGATCCAATATTACTAATAATGAAATATCATATCCAATTCCAACACCAACCATAGAATAGAAATTATTTTGAGTCATGATTGTATGAGTTTGTAGGTTGGAATCATTTTCGTATTAGTTGCTAGGGTTTTAAGTAGATAAGAGTATTATTAGGATATATTAGGATCAAGTATTATAGGTAGCAATAAGATATAGGATCTCGTGTTTCAAGATAAGCTACTACTGCTGGATATACTGGTACTTGTACTGGATCAAGGTAAACTACTACCTTTTCGCTCAACTTCCACTCTTTTCTTTCTCGCGCAGTGAACCCCCATCCGCTCTTTCTTTCACTCAACTTCACTCAATCTCTTTCTTTTATTTTAGAGGTTCTAGTATCGAGTAGATTCTAGAGGGATCAAGGGGAGAATTATTTGCTGAACGTGTGGAAATCTCTAATTATGGGCATGAGAATTTTATGGCCATATATTTTGAATTTTTATTAATATTTTTAACTTTATTGAATGTTTACTATGGATAGATGATATTGTTCATAGTTAAGTTTAGCTTATCCATTGTTGCGAAAGAGAGAGTTATACAAATGTATTTTGAACTGATAAATTGTAAATATTTATTTTAATGAAATAATATAATGGTGAGTCATCACATACACACGCAAAAAAATCAAAACTTAAAAAAATTAATAATAATAATAATAATACAAATTGCAAATGGATTTCAATCATTCTTGAAAAATATATTAAAATAATGTTTTTACATTTACGCTAACTTTTTTTCTTGAGTCACTTCAACAACAATCCACAATGGAACTTACGTGGAAAGGGAAACAGGTAAAACACACTTTTTGAAATTTGATTTGCTCGCATTCATACTCATTCCTGCATTTTATATTTTTCGAAGCTCTCACATTTTTCATGTAGGATTAGTACTAAGCCTTTACAGGTTCGAAGACGATCCAATATCATGCCAAAGTGATTCTCAAGAATCATAGAATGTTTCAGAAAAACATGCTTTGTTGACATCTTGAAGGAGCTAATTTTCATCACTCATGTAATGAAGTTTTCCGTTACACATAAATCCTTCGTAAAAACATTTGCATCATGAATTGTTTACCCACATTTCGCGTTCAAATCACATTAATCATCCATGTTGGAGTCCACTATTTCATTGCCTTATCCATCATGACTTCATACATGCCTATCTTTCTGAGTCGCATACATATCTTTCTTATTTTGCAGTTCATTTCTCCTTACGAATAAAACCATTCAATTCATTTTCATCACTACATTGCCTTGTTTTCCTTTCCATACAAACCTGTTGCTATTGAGATATTTTCATCTATAGTCATACCAATAATTTTCTATGAACTCGTGTTGACTGATGTAGGATTCCTTAAGGCCCACCTTTCAACAAGTCTTTCCCCATCGACCTCAACACCTTATCTGGGATAGAGACTAGAGTCCTTTTTAGTACCTTGAGGCTTCAATGCCTTAATGGAAAGTTCTCTCGCTGAAAATCATGGGAATACATCAATGTACCTTGATCGTTATATATTTTAACTGGCTCGACATCATCTCATTCATTCTCACTTCGCAAGATGTACTTAGGTACCTTGGCACTGATTGACATATTTGATGAGTTTGCCTTGCATTTGTTAACGAAATCCATCAATGGATGGTAATCCAATGAATTATTTTCATGCTCGACATCGACACATTCATTCGCATGACTATAATTGTACCATATGGTTTAGCAGTGGGTGAATACTATACACTTTTCCATGACTCCATCAATAGTTGCAATAGTATTTTTCCAGCCATATGAGAGTACCATGGTTCCACCATCACGTTGCAATAGTATTTTTTCAGCCATATGAGAGTACCATGGTTCCACTGCACTTCATATTTTTATTCATATTAAATCGACCAACAGCTGCATTCCTTCACTTCACATCCCATGATCCACACAACAACAACAACAATCACATTTTTCCTGATCCAACAACAGCTACATCCCTATTGCATGGTTCATCTACTTTTGGGTAAGTGGATGTATGTTATTTTATAAACTTTAATCATGCAATTTTGACATGTTGGGGATTTAATGAATTTTGAAAATTCCCTTGCCATGTTCCATTTCCTTTCACCTTTTCATACACATAAAACATCTTCAATATTCATTGACATTTGATTCCATTTTACACATTCATCACCTTATATATTGTTGACCAACATGTCTCTTTCAAACTACACTTCGTTGCACTTTTCCATATATTCATCTATCTTGCATGATTCATAACATGAAGAAGATGCTTTCTTATGCTTGTTGATGGATTATCATTTCCAATGCATGGGTGCTTAAAATATGATTGCAGGGAGAAACAAGTAAACAAATGAATGTTGTTAATATAATAAATAACATTTGTTATATTCATGGTTGTCACAAGAACCAACCATCCTAAACATTAGTTGTTACTATGTATTTCATGACTATGAAATGATTTACACAAAACAAAGTCCTTAAAGAATAACTGATGCAAGGTTGCATGAAACATGCAACAAGACCGCTAGCTGGGCGGGCGGGAAGGGATTTTCATCCTCTTATTTTTAAGAAATATAATCATGCAAAGCCAAAATTGAGAAGAATTTTTTTTTTTTTATGCAAAGTTGCATGAGGACATGCAACAAGTTCAGCTTGGGGAAATGTTGGGTCTCAGAAATGTTGCATTTTCATCCTCTTTTCTTTTCACCATTCCTCACATTTTATCACCTCATTTAACCTTTCATTATATTGTTTTCATAAATACATTTGGGTTTCACCTATTATTTTACCTATTCATTTTAGTATTAAAAGAGAATTTCATAAATATTAGAAATGGACATGTTTTCATGGATATCTCAAATGTGTGAGCTTTGTAATGTGTAGGAATATGTGAATGATTAATTCAAAAAGATTTCTTGAATATTTCCTCCACCATTTAAAGGATTTGAAGATAATTATTTAAGCTTATTTCAAGGAGAAGATCATGGGAATGGATATCATTATCCAAGATTTATGAGATGCATGTGTGAGGATTTGAAGGGACTCATTTTGTAATAATGGGAATTGGTTGAGAGAAAAGTGGATCCTAATTATGAGATTATTATTTTCAAATCTCTCATGCATAAAAGAGAGTTCTCTCTTCATGAGGAGGAAATCATTAGAATGAGAAAGCAATTATTCATTATGGGATTAGAAGGAGATTATATTTAGATTGGAAAATGATTAGAAATCAATGATAGAAGTTAGTCATTTTGTTCATAGTCATTTTCTTGATTAGTTTCATGATTTCATGATGGGACGATGGACAGATGGATTTGGTGGATGGACGGATGGATGGATGGAGGAAGGAAGGAAGGAAGGAAGGAATGGAGGAAGGAATGGAGGATGGATGGACGGAGGATGGACGGAGGATGGATGGACCGGGGAATGGATGGAAGGAGGATGGAGGATGGATGGAATGGATAGAGACGGAATGGAATGGACGGAGGAATGGAAGGATGGACGGAATGGAATGGACGGAATGGATGGAGGAATGGAATGGATGGATGGAATGGAATGGACGGTGGATGATGGAAGGACGGATGGATGGAGGAATGGAGGAAGGAGGAAGGATGGAGGACGGAGGGATGGAATGGAGGAATGAATGGATGGATGGATTTGGACGGAGGATGGAAAGGAAAGGAAGGAATGGAATGGATGGATAAGGACGGAAAAGATGGAAATGGAGGATGGAAGGAAATGGAGGACATTTGACGGATGGACGGACGAAGGATGGATGGAGGAAGGATGGAGGACGGACGGATGGAATGGCCGGATGGAATGGATGAGGAATGGATGGATGGATGGATGGAGGAGGAGGATGGATGATGGATGATGGAAGGATGGAATGGACAATGGGATGGACTGGATGGATGCCGGAATGGAATGGACGATGGAATGGATGAGGACAAGGATGGAATGGACGATGGATGAAAGGAAATGGATGGATGGACTTGAGGCAATGGAATGGATGGATGGATGGACGGACAATGGACGGATGGATGGACGGATGGAAGGAATGGATGGAGGAATGGAAGGATGGAATGGAAGGATGGATGGATGGAAGGAGGATGGAATGGATGGATGGATGGATGGAAATGGATGGACGGATGGATGGACGGAGGAAAGAGGATGGATGGAATGGAATGGACGGATGGAATGGATGAATGGAATGGATGGAATGGATGGATGGAATGGATGGATGGAATGGGGATGTATGGGCACTGGAAGGAAATGGAAATGGAATGGGCGGATGGATGGACGGATGGATGGATGGACTGGATGGACGGATGGATGGAATGGATGGAGGATGGATGGTGTTGTTGCTACTACCATTGATGTTGTCCTACCAAGCAGGCGTTCTCCCCTGATCAACTTCTCCCTACTGTTGGTTTCCTTCTCTGTTGCGTTCAAAATAAAATTCCTAATCTCTTCAATTTCCTAGTCCAGTTGGTCCATTGGCTGGCTCCTCCTTTTTTGAAATCTTTCTCATAGCATCTCCTTCACTCATCCAATTCAACTTAACTTTTTTGGATGCTTGATCCGTGCCATTACCCTTTCTCCAGTATTCTCCACTATTCACACATATCAATGGGCATACCATCTTGATCTCTCATGTTGATTTAATCTCAGCACTAGCTTTCCACTCCACTACAGATTCCATCTCTACAACAATTTTACTGAGTTGTTGCTCAACCACCTCCTCTGATAGTTTTCTTTCTCATCGGTCTCCTACCTCATACAGATCAACAAAGTGCATGTTGTTTGTTGTTCTCTCCTCTCTACAACCTCAATTTCTGCAAGTAGTCATCTCATGTTCATCTCCCTTGATAATTTTTTTGATAAATTGTGTTGAATTATCCTCTTCTTCTTCCATATCCTAGTCGCATTTTTAATGTCTTCTCAATCTACTGTATGAGAGTCTTGGCTGGTTGTCTCTCCTCTTCTACACCTTCAACATGTGCACTAGACTCTATCAGTTTCTTGGAAGGAATATATTGATTCCTCCAATGATCAAAATATGCCTATGATCTTCCTCCTCTATCATCACTACTTTCTGATATGAACTCTTCGAAATTCAAAAGACTCTCACCGGCCTCATCTCATCCTCTGGGCTTCACCTAGAAACATGAGGTTTCAATTCACCCTCTCCTCTAATACCATGAGAAGTGCTGAGTCTCCATTTTGACACCTTTATTACCCTATATTATCCTCTATCCGAAACAATTTTACCTCTCATCGCAGCATATGTTGACCATTTCCACAAATCCAATTTTATTGACCTTGGTCCAGTACAGAGAGGTAACTTCATGTTAAAGCATGATTTGTTTTATTTTTCTGATTAAAATTGATTTCAAATGATTGATTATTTATGATCCTAATTACTTTGACTATTATTTAGAAACGTCATGAAAAGGAATCACCTCGTCCAATACACTGGAGTGATCTAGTACTATCTATGCGTTCATCCAATACTAGCTATGTGCTTCATCCGTGCCATCTCTCCATTTTCCTACCTCCAGACTCTTCATCTCGGTACTATGATCTTCTTTACCCTGCTCGTACTAGCTTCATTTGGTACCATCTCTACGCTCATCCGGTACTGCCTTTTCAGGTTTCATTCTATATCATCTCTCCTCCTCTTCTCGGTAATTAACTTCATCCTACATCAGCCATCATAAACTTCATCTAAAATTCTCGGCTTCTTCCTGTACCAGCTTCATCTGGTACCATATTGCACCTATTTTGGTACCAGATCCATCCGGTACTACCATCACACTGGTTTGGTACCCAGATTATGACTGTGTTCATTCAATACTATACCCCTGCCTACAAGATTTCGGTACCAACATTCCAGTTTCTAATCTGGTACCAATTGTGTTAATCTGGTACTAGACATAATTCGTAATTTTGGAATGCTTCCTAAGAAAATCGGGTACATGGTTTTTGTCTAGAATGATGTTTGCATGTGGAAAAGGGAGTTAGAATTCACTCATATCACACGTGTGGACCTCCAACTGTGGGGAAATGATTCTGCAAAAATTAGCAAAAATCTCAAACTTCCAATCCCAGCCTCGATTTACGTGTATATGGTATCATATCTAGAAATTCAAAGATATGGGTTTTAGTCTAGAATGTGGAAAATTGAGTACCACAAGGGAATATTTTCAAAATTAGAATTATTTTTGAAAGATATGGTGGAGCCTCAATTTGACCTACCCAAATTGACAGAAAACACACATTTTGGGATTTATCCTAAAATTGTAAAAATGTTTTCTTAGTTTGGGGATCGGTTTCATCCATTCCTCCATAGATTTTATGTATAAATAAGACCTCATAGGTCTGAGGAAAGAGGATGAATTATTATGCTATAAGATTGGTTCTTGTAGAAAGAGGAATTTTTATGTTGTAGGGTTGATTCTGAAGACTGTGGATTGTACACCTATTTCACAAGTAATGATATAAATTGCAATTCATGGAATTGATGTGTGTTATCAAACCTTTTGTTATGTAAGTTTATTTTAAATCTACCTTGTTGGTACTGCAATTCAATCGGACCCAACCAAGGTAATCTTGTTTGTATATATTGTATATGATTCTCTAGTTCCATGGATAAACTTTTGTTTTCTATAAAAATCTAACTTTATTTATGTTTTATTTCAGTGAACATTTGAAAAAATACAACAAAGATGTGTGGAAATTGTGACTGAGTGAGTGATCATTTTTGGAGTGCAATATATATTTTTTGGAGTGTAATATGGATTTTATGAGTTCAAACATAGACTTGAAGTGAATATTTTCTTATCCTGTATGTGTAGACAATCATTTGGTAGATCTAATGTTGTAGTGTTGTTTCTATCTTGAAAATCTAGGGATAATTAAGATCTCCATCCTTCAACCTACATGAGCCTATAATGGATTATCTCAACATACCTAGAGTTTCTTCCCAAATTAATTAGGTTACACCCTGCAAACACATGTGCAATCAAGACCTCCATCTCTCAACACCCTACATGCCTAAATGGAGGTCTTCCTTCACATGTGATTTCCTATAGCATTGATTGATGTTTTCCTCTGAGCATATGCAAAGTGTTAGCTATTATTGGTTCAGGATGATGTGAATGTAGTCATAGTTCATATTTCTACTCATGAGCCTACAATGAATAGACTAGTCACATGAACAAGAGTTTGATTCATATTTATTTTATGAGCTTTGCTTTCCATCTTTCGAATTGTGTGTAGCATTTCAATATTTTTAAAAGTGTGTATTGGATTCTAAATGGTTTTATTATCTAATATATACTAAACAAATACATGAACCTATCTCATATCAACATTGATATAGTGCATCAACTTACCTGACATGAATCCTAGTCAATAATTTATGTTTGCAATATTATGTATATAATTGCACCAACATTTTGGCATCACTGTCAGGGAGTTGTAAACTGCATTAGGTAGTATTTGGATTATATTTATTTAATGGTTTTGGATTATTTATGGATGACCAAGGTCAAAGAGAAGATGGTAAGATGTGAGGAAGAGCCCACACATCCAATTTAGTTGGGTTTTTCCAAAATTAGGTTGTCCTCTTGTTTTAATGCAAGTGTGTTTTTCCTCCTTTTATGCAAATTTAGTTTTATTTATGATGATAAGAACTTTGTGTGAATCGATAACCCGCGACAAAAGGGTCCCATTAATGCAAGGAGTTCAATTTTGGTGTGTTTTAATTTTCCAAATAGTTTTAGTAATTTATATCTTGATGATAAATCATTTTGGGTGTCAGAAGAACCCCTCGAGTACTAATTTGTGTTACGAGACAAGGATCATCAACCAACTATAATAATCTGTTGATGATAAAGAGATTGAAGAATGCTCATGCAAGAAATTTCTCACATTCTAGAAGGTACCGATATCTTCCTCTAAGGAAGAACATATCTTCACATCAATCAAGAATCTAGTTATCTCCATAATGTAATATTTAGAAGTCCCGGCTGCATTCTCTCACAATTTGTTGAGGAGATTAAAGAATCATGGATAGAATTCACTGGAGAGCATCTATGGAACCTAGGATTGAGGAGTCCTTAGCATGCCTCTAGCGATCCTATATGGACTCCAAATACCAATCATCTTGAAGAGGATAACTTGCATAGCATGGTAGAGGAAGACATTTAGTGATCCTAAACAAAGAAGAGAAACAGAATATAGTGATCCTATTGAAATATGGTTTCAATTGGTTATTAGGTCACAACACTCTTTTATTTTTCATTATTGCTTGATCTCATCATCAAAGAATTTGGTCCTTCATACTCTAGTATGTATTAAAATTTATCTCTTTAAAACCCTAGTATGGATATATTTCTATCCCTGTTAAGCACATGGATTCAATGGAAGCTATTCTTACACTTAAATAACATTTTTGTTCAATTAGAGAGTAGATTGTAAATAAATAAATAAATGATGTATATAAGTGAAATGCAACTCCATATCTTTCATACTTTTTATAAATGAGAATGTCAAAAGTTAACAGCAATCACTGAAGATCTTTGTTCCTATAGTAGATTTATTCTAAAAGTTATGATAATTTTGTTTCGAATCTTATGAGAAGGGAACTTTCATCCTCTGAATGCACGCATAATAATGGAAGGGTTTCAAAATCAGAGAAGACATCCTTGTCAATGGAAGATAACACCTAAGGGAGTGCTTCATGACCTATTTCTTCAAAAATTCTTCTTTTTCCTTGTTGTTAAAAATGATGCATTCATGCTTTATCATTACCTATTTATTTTTAAGACCACTATTTCACAAGGACAATCACCCTAAGTGATATTTTAATAGAAGTTGAAACTAAATTCTTATTCCAAACCATTTTATTCATAGCTAATAACTCAACTTTTAACATTTTCCTAAATTTTTCATTGTAAGTACGAATAAAATCTAGTTTTAATTAGTTCTATTAGTTTTTTAGCATATGTCTCTAACCTTCTGAGAATCCTTTTTTTTAGTGTCTCTCATTGTTTGCATGAGGCCATGCAAAACCTCATTCATGGGGGAGTGATTGTTGAGACATTAGTATTTAGGTTTATTTTCAATAAAAAGTGGCAACAAAAACAGTTCTTTTCGAGCATGATACTTCAACAAGACAAATTCATATGTTTCTTCCTACAACAACCTTGATTGCTAACATCTTCTACAGATTGATACTCATAGTATGCGAGCCACAATGAGAATCCTACAAATTCCGGTCTGCAGAATATGCCACCAGATACCTTATCCAATTCTCATTGAGTGCCAGAATGAAATTTATTGTTCATCTCATACTGGATAACATCTTTGTGCTATTCCAAAGATCAAGAAATATTCTTTCAGAAACCATCCGCAATCGGGATAAATATTTGTGTGTTGTTCTGCATCGCAAGTATCTCTTCTTTGTGTTGTTCCATGATCAGAACAAATTCATCTCACGCCATCCCAGACTGGAAAACTCGTGTTATCCCAGATCGAAAAAATCGGGTGATTCATCTAGTATCATGGGACAACCGTATGTTCATCTTGTAATCAGGAAGGTCTCATACTATCCGTAATCGGGAAAAACTCTACTGCCTGATCCGTACTAGGAAAGGTATGCATTCATCCAGTACTGGGAAAAAACTCTACATTCATCCTACATCTAAGGTGATCCCCATCGTAATGAGGTGTTTGTAGTCCTTATCCTATATTCAAAAATTTTGTTGCTCGATTTAAATGCTTCAAGTAATAGGACATATAAACTCAATTTTTTTCATTTTATTAAGGAATTATAATAATTATGTATTAAACATATGGTTACTCTCATACATCCTCCTCACTTCCTCAATTGATGTCGTCTCTACCATCAACTTCTACAAGCCCTCGTATACATCTCCACATATAGAAATCATTCATCATGTCACTTTGTTTCTTCCCCCTGTTACTTATTTTCATTTTTTCTGTTCCAAAGATTTCCTATTATGGTACTATCTACTTCGCATCGCTAAACATGTTATGATACCAAGCAATAATCTATAATTCCATTCACAAGGATATGATCTTTGTCATATGATTAACATTGTTTTCACTTCAGGTAATTGGAGTTATGAGATAATATTTTCATGTTCTTTATATCAAGGATCATTTAAGTCTTATGTTGAAGTTTTCTTTACTCTCATATACATCTCCTCCTACATTGTTACACTCACCCTAAATGAATCATCCTTTCTATCATTTAAGAATATATTTTCACATTTAGCTCTATATGATAATGAGTGCACCTATCTTATTACCTTATCATTTTGAAAGTGATTAACAATTGAAATATCCATTGAAAAAGTGGGTGGACACCATTATGTCTAATAATAACCTAGTTGATTCAACAATTCTTATCCAAAGTTTATCTTTACAAGTTTTTGTTGGGAGGTATTGATGAAAACCTCACGTGGTGGAACGCCCTTGAAAAACCTCAATGAAATTTCATGAGAACCCTAATAGGATTAACTAGAGGTACCTCTTAGTCATTATCCGAGATGTCCATTATACATTGAATATCTTAGATTTAAGTCTAATGTGGATGATGTCACCCTTTGATAATTGCAAGCATTTAATATATGTGTGTCTAATAATCGTAAAACACTCGCACTAATTTCGCCTTCCTTATGCTCTAAAGTTGTCAACGAACAATATACATCATTCTAAATCTTTGAGTAATATAACAAAAGGAAGTATTGAGAAGTACAAGTAAACCCGATGAGGTATTGAACAAGACTGCTAGCATCGTACTATGCTTTTATGGTACTAAGGTAACCCGTCAGGGTACTGAACAAGCTTGTCGGTAGCGGGCTATGCTGTAAAGGAGTTGAAACACAAGTGGTACACTCTAAACTGAAAAATCCTTGGGTCTCATTCTCAAGCATTATCAAATCAAAGCTAGAATATGACATTTATATCTCTCGGATGATGTTTTTAAGAACCTTCAAGTATCCACTTAGAGTTCTATCTTAAATAAATAGGTTTGCATGAGAAATGGTACCCTCGGTATGTGTAATTCACCCTACCTAACAAAGAAGAAACATATCTCTATACACTTGGATAAGAGACAAGTTAATCATATTAGGATGTATTATTTTATGTGTTACTCTCTTCAAATGAGATCTAAACTATTATATCACTCATTTTAAAGGTAATCTAACTAGGGGGGCCTATTAGTCAAAAGTCATTATGAAAACTCTTGGTCACTATCCCATAATCATATTAGAGTCACATCCAACCTTTCTCCTAACTATGATCCATGTCAGATTGGATAAGACCTAACGTCAAATCACTAACATATCTAATCTATTAATCATGACTCCACTTTTGGTCATAACTACTTTGCCATGGGTAAGAAGTAGCTTACAGGCCAATAATTTTATATTGTATAGCAAGTTACTTAAAAGAGAACTTAAGGAGTCAAGAAAGGTGGAACATCAGGAATGCTTGATCAAGTGAAGTACCATCAATTTTGGAATTTTGAAGATCATTGTTGGATGAGGACATGCAATGACTTAAGCATGGGGGAATGTTGAGTCTCCATTTTGACACCTTTATTACCCTATATTATCCTCTATATGAGTCAATTTTACCTCTCACATGTGCATATGTTGACCATTTCCTCCACAAATCGACTTAGTGACCTTGTCCATGTGCATAGAGAGGTAACTTATGTTAAAGCATGTTTTGTTTGATTTTCTTGTTTAAAGTTGATTAAATGATTGAATATTTATGGTCCTAATTACTTTGAATATTATTTAGCAGCTTCATGACAAAGCATCACTTCATCCGGTACTCTGCAGTGATCTGGTACTACCTTTGCATTCATCCGATACCATCTCCCCGCTTCATCTGGTACCAGATCTTCACCTCTTCCGGTACCAGCTCTGCGCTCCATCCGGTACCAGCTATGCACTTCATACGATACCATATCTCCGCCTCTTTTGGTACCAAATTAATATTGTACTAGCTCTGTGCTTCATCTAGTACCATCTCTCTACCTATTTCGATACCAACTTCATCTGACACCAACTCTGCACTTCATCTGGCACCAGCTATCCGCCTCTTCTGGTGACAACTTCATTCGGTACCAAATTGCACCTATTTCGGTACCAGATCCATTTGGTACTACCATCGCATTGGTTCAGTACCCATATTATTACTATGTTCATCCGATACTAAACCACTGCCTAGAGGATTCCAGTACCAAATGTTCTACTCCGGTACCAACTGTGCTAGTTTGGTACTAGACATAATTCATAATTTTGGAATGCTTTTATAAGACAATCATGCACATGGGTTTGATCTAGAATGATGTTTGCATGAAGACAAGTGGGTCAAAATTCACCCAAATCACATGTGTGGACCTCCAGCTCAGGGGGAATGATTATGCTAAAATTAGAAAAAATCTCAAACTGCCAAATTGTGCCTCGATTTCCGTGCATATAGTATTAGATATAGAAATTTGAAGATATGGGTTTTCTCTAGAATATGGAAAATTAAGTATCAGGTGGGTATTTTTTCAAAATTATAATTTGTTTGGAATATATGGGTGGAGCCCTAACTCGAATCTACCCAAATTGATGAAAAACACATATTTTTTGGATTTATCCTAAAATTGTAAAAATTGTTTTCTTAGTTTGGGATTTAGTTTCATCCATTCATCCATGGATTTTATGTATAAATAAGACCTCATAGGTCTGAATAGGGAGGAATTATTATGCTATAATATTGGTTCTTGAAGAAAGAGAAATTGTTATGTTGTAGGGTTGATTCTTGAAGACTTTGGATTGTACACCTATTTCACAAGTAATGATATAAATTGCAGTTCATGGAATTGATGTGTGTTATCAAACCTTTCCTTCTATAAGTTTATTTTAAACCTACCTTGTTGGTACGGCAAGGGCCCACTGACCCAACCAAGGTAAGCTTCTTTGTATCTATTGTATATATAATTCTAGTTTGTGTATGGATAAAATCACTTTTGTTTTGATCATAAACATCTAGCTTTATTTCTGTTTTGTTTCAATAAACATTTGACAAAATACAATAAAGATGTGCGGTAATTCTAAGTGAGTGAGTGAGAATTTATGGAGTGAAATATAGATTTATGGAGTGTAATATGGATTTATGAGTGCAACATAGATTCTTGAGTGAATATTTGCTATCCTTATATGTGTGTAGACAATCATTTGGTAGATTTAATGTTGTAGTGTTGTTTCTATCTTGCAAATCTAGGGATAATTAAGATCTCCATATTTCAACCTACATGAGCCTATAATGGAGTATCTCAACATACCTAGAGTTTATTCCTGAGTTAATTAGGTTACACCTTGTAAACACATGCACAATCAAGACCTCCATCTCTCACCCTACATGTGCCTAAAATGTAGTGTCTTCCTTCAGTACATGTGATTTCCTATAGCATTGATTGATGTTTTCCTTTGAGCATATTCAGAGTGTTAGTTGTTATTAGTCTATATGCTGCAGGAACATAGTCAGAGTTCATATTTCTATTTCATGAGCCTACAATGAACATAATAGTTGCCTAAACAAGAGTTTGAATCATATTTATTTTATGAGATTTTCTTTCCATCTTTTGAATTGTGTGATTATTGTTATTTTTAAAAGTGTGTGTTGGTTTCTAAATGGTTTTCTTATCTAAGCTATACTAAAAATACATAGGAACCTATCTATTATCGACACATATAGTGCATCAAGTCTACTTATTACGAATCTCGGTCGATAATTTATGTTTGGTAATATATTATGCATATAATTGCACCAACAAGATATTTGAATGATATCATCTCATTTCCCTCCTGGCAATCTATGAGATATCCAATTGATCTCTCTTCCTCATCACTGAGGTTCCTTCCAACCTCTGGTTCACAAATGTAAACCATCTCCACCTCTGTGGCACTGATGGTTTCAACATACCTCAACCACCTCTTTAAATTCTAATTCTACCTTCCGACAATCAACTGTTGGATAGGACACTTTTCCTTCTGCTTCATGGGCCATTCATACCTCCAACTTCCTTGTGCTTCCTGCTGCATCTTCATCATTAATATTTTGATCTCTGATCTTATATCCTTGAGGTATTTGTATTTCTTCTCTTTGCTCACATGCTGGAGACCTCCTTGAGATTTCTGCATATGGCCTTCAGTAGCCATCTTTCACCTATTCTTTCAATAACACAACTAGTTCATTTCCTTCAACCCACTTGACTGTCTACTTCTCCTGCTCTACAACTAAGAGCACCACTGACTTTCTTTTACAACCCTCCTAGTTGTCTCCTGACTGCTTAACAATTGCAAAAACTATTCATATAACATCAATACTCTGTCTCCATCCTCCCATGCTTGCTATCTGCAAAAAAAAAAGCAAGATCAGATACCACTTGATGGAGATATCCTCACTCACTCAGGGTCTGCTCGACCTCCCAATCTAGGATTGTTCAAATCATGAGCTGGATCATCTCTTCGGGCCCTACTGAGCCCCCATTTTCTTATACAGGTCCTTATTTTCATCTGCAAATCAATGTAAAAACCTCTTGGGCCCATTCTCTATAATCCCCTTTCTGATTTAAAAAAGAATAATTTCGGGTCCCCTAGCCCCTTTCACCGACAGAAATGGCATATGAACCTAGGTTGTGACCAAGTGCCAAGAATTGGGAGCTAATTCATCACTTCGCCCTTTGACGATTTTTCCACAACCTTTTTCCATAATTTTTTTTGAATTACTGAATCGACGAATTCATCCAAGTGTTAAATCGATTGTTCACAATGCTTAAGAGGATTGACAACTTAGGTTTTTCTCTTTCGGTCATCAGTGATTTCTAACTACTCCCAATACACACAATGATATCAAAGTGTTGATAGCCAGAAAAGGAGAATCAGACGATTCTGATGCTCCCCCGATCAATGAATGATATTCCACCTCCACAATTCAGGCTTCAACGATTTCCTTTGGTCATCCACATGATACAACCTCTCTAATCTCCTGACGTTTAAATGACAAAAATATTCTTCGTCCTCCACATGTCCCCTTACTGATAAATGACACTGATAAACTCCTATTCCTTCTATTTTCCCGGAGTATCTATCCTACAGATCTTATAATATGTTGATGTGTGTCCTCTCCAATGGACAACCCATATGACTCCAACCTTCTATTCTTCTAAACCTCCGAACTAATGGAGGTTGTTGGAGCCGCCTTTTTTTACTAGTTTTAAGCATAATTCTTGCAATCAAAGGTTGGTCATTTAAGGTGTCTTTTACTTCGTGACCTTTACCCTTTGAAATCTCAGTAGTCCTGATATGCAAAGTGGTGAGGGTTGTTGTACTCCTAATACCATTTCCTTTTAACCATGAACAAGATTTTTAATTGTTCTTTACCTTGGGATATCACGTTTTGGGAGTTACGAGTCACACTGTTTTTAAGCCCCGATGCGCGAAGTCACGAAGTAACCTTGAAAGTTTACCCAGGTTAGCGCTGAGAGTAAAGTTCCTTAAACATTAGTTAAGCATTGTTGGTATTTCGCGTCTCGGCATTTTCCCTCCCCAAAAGTCTCATCAGCACAACTCCGATAGACGAAGTCGCGAGACGTTCGCGCAAGTTACCCGGGTTAGTGTCAGGTGTGAATAGCTTTTAACCATAGTTAAAGTCTGTCGAGATTTCGTAACTCGGCATGCGTTTCTCCCAAAATATATACCTTTGAAGTCCCGAGTCGCGAAGTCGTGATTTTAACTAAACATGATTAATCAAACGCTTAATCCAGATTACATTTTCACTTAACTAGATCGCATCATTGCGATATCAGGTTTTAGGGGATCAAAAGGTTAGAGTGAAAACTCCCGATACGGCGAATGCTGAAAGGTTGATTAAAGTTTAAGAAATCCTAATTAAATAAGCTAAGCCAGCTTAATCAGTGTTTAATACAAGTAATAATATGCACAATCTATGAGGTAAATTTAAATGTTCCTTGTGGCAACTTGTGTCACGAACCGTCGAAATTTATGGCACTAATTGGAAATGAGGCGAAGCGACAAGTAAGGATATGGTTTTTATTAATAAATATGTCTCTAAAAAATATTTGACCATTCTTTTCATAAGGACGTCGAGGTTTTAAATGGTCGAAGATATAGATCCTTTTCTTTCTATTCTGTTCATAAAGCTCATTTCTATTTTGCGCAGAGAATTTTTTCTCAGCAAGCTGATTTCTGTATGTATACACATTTTTATTACAGGAGAGATAAATCAGAATCCTTTGTCATGGCCCCATGAAAAGCGTCCAAGGAAAGTGCTGATATTTCAGGACAAGGCTCTGATAATGTTTCTGATACTTCACCATGAAGCGTTGATTCTGTCCAAACCTGGTCATACATCTCCGAGGTTCTGCAATCGGATTTGGTGAACTGTTCAGATGATTCTAGTGACAATGAGAAGGACGAATTGACCAACAAATATAAGATCGTTGTCCAAGAAGAGATGCATAAAGTAGTGGCCATTCCACGTCTTCTTCCTTACTATGACATGATCTGATGGGCGCTAGATCATGTAGATATGCCAACCAGAACCATCATCAGTGAGAAGAAGGTCATTGTTGGGACCTTTAGACTAGAAAGCTTACACACGATGTACAAGGTGTCATCCACGTTGAACTTCACTTACAATGCTGAATTTTTGGTGGATTTTAAACAAAAGGAATGCGAGCAATATGGAAACAGCTTATCTGATTTGATCAAGGATTGGGTCTCACACCCCACTAAGTTCAGGACAGATAGTAACGGAGGTTACTCCATATCTTCTTTGGAACAACGGTTCAAATACATAGCAATGATGACCTATAGATTGTATGGGAGGGAAGACACCACACATTTTTTCCTCCCATGGGTGGCTCTAATGCTTACTTTCATGGAAGGTTGTTCCTTTGACTGGGCCAAACTATTGTTAGATAGTCTAACCAGTCGGATTACAGAATATCGGACGCAGAGGGCGAGTGAGAAGGTCACTTTGCTTTTTATGGCCGCATACATCATGGACGTCGTGTGTTTCATGGCGCCTTTTCCCTTAATGAGCTAGAGTTGGGCTCCATTAGATGTTGAGCCTATCCATGTCTACCATTCAAAGCTTTGGGAGGATAAAGCCTCAGATTTCATATACAAAATTTTCAATTGGGTAATGGTACCGATGTATGTCACCATCTTCGGTAATCCATCGCCCAGGATCTCAGATAGAATCGCAGCCAATTTGAGTAGTGTGGCAGACTCGTACGTGGAGGAAGAATTTTTATACATCACGGTTTTTGGCACTTCTGTCCCTCCACATGCTCTACCATTATTTATACCCGATAGGCTGGTTTGTCGCGAGATCACCTGGCAAACCTTGATCGGTGGCATAAGCAAAGAGCTTAAAGGATTTTCAAAGAAGGTATGGCCACCTTTCCCCATTCATTTAAATACCTATGATTTATTAGATTTTGGGCATGCAAAGGCCAAGGCAGTAGCCTTAGAATATATTAAATTGGTCCAAATTGAATTCAAGAAACATGACCCACACAGGGTCGTAAGTAATCACTTGGTTAGTTGTGGCCTTAAAAGATTTGAGAATGAGAATTCACCTGATGATGACATTTTCCGAGGCGCGAGATCTTATGCAAAGGTTTTGGCTTGGATACAAGCCCTGTCGCCCGAAGAGAGGGCCGATGTTTTCAAATTTCAATAACATCAACGGAGATTCCTTTTCCCAGTATTACGGGGTGAGAATCCAATGGCCGTAGAGGTGCAGAAAACGGAAGCTGAAGGGTCCAAAGATTCAACACCCAACCAAGAACAACACCAGGACAAGAAAGAGAAAACTGGGGGCCCGAAATAGGAAGCCGAGACTTCCAACCCTCCAAGCGATCCAACCTCGGTTGTTACCCCAGGGAAATCATCTAAGCAGGTCGGCAATCCCATCATTTCTATTACCCCCCTACAGTCAACGAAGGGGGTCCTAGACACAGGTTGGGTTTTCGGAAAAGAATTAATGCCCATTATAGTGGAAGAGATACCTTCGAATGAATTATTATTCGATAAGAAGAGAAAGGCTATCGTGAAACAATAACTTTACCAAGAGGCAGGTATAGTATCAAAGAAATTAAAAATTTTAACTAATGGGAGAGCTATGAAAAAGGAGGAATTTGAAACTCAAATAGCAGGAACATTAGGGGCTTTCACTACAGCCAACCAATATTCAGTCGGGACCTTAAACAATCATCTGAAGTGAAAAAATTGTTTGATCAAAACATTAGAGGCTAAACTAGCTACAACAGAGGCCGTTGCCGAAGATCAGGCGAATACAGGTTTAGAACAAGCTAGAGTAGCTGATCAAAAGGAAATTGAGCGGCTCAAATACGATCTCGAACAGAAACAGCTGATGGCTCAGACAAGTCATATATAGATAGGCCAACAAGGAGAATTGATAGAGAAACTACAAGCCAAATTAGACTTCATCGAAAGCCAAGTAATCGATATCAGGATATTTCAATCCCAAGCTATAGAAATTAGAAAAAGAGTGTCGGCAACTCAACAAGGTCTACTTCCTAAGGTGGAAACGATTCAAAACAACTGCCAACTAAATGATCGAGTATAAAAAAACCTCACTCTCAGAGAATAAGAAACTGGGGCGGCCTGGGTTGCTTTCTAGGAGGCTATTATAGCCATGACGAGAAGAGAAGTCGGCAATAGTTCCAGGTTTTCTATCTCAGAGCAGACCCGAGCTGACATCTTGTTGAAAGAATGGGAGCGTAACATATCCAAAGGTAGACAACAAGCTAAAGAGGTAAGAAAATCTTGTGAAGAAACCTTCGGTTTTCTAGATGGGATTTGGTTGGGTTCCGATGATGAAAGAAACACTGAAATACTGGGCCAGATCAATACAACCAAGCATCTGCTCAAGATCAAGGAAAATGAAGAAAGAGAATTGGATGAAATATCAAAAATAACCCTAACAGACATAGTCCAAATAGATAAATGGCTAATTAAACTGAGTGTACAATTATGTTCTATCAGCACCAAAGACTGACAGGTGGAGAGAAAGTTGCCACAATTGGTGAAGGATTGTTACACTTTCAAAGCCAATAATCAAGCATAAACTTCTAAGTTGATATCCCAGCTGGTGGAAAAGTGCGTCATTTGCATAGAGCATGTGAAGAGGCAGGTTTCTGGTACCAAATAGGGATAGAGACAAATAATTGAATCGTTTAATCTCCTTTGTTGTAACGAAAAACCTCTGGAACGATTGAGATTCCAGAATATAGAAATTTGTATAAATACACTTTTCAAAGAAAGAAAAAGGGCTGGACCTTTTGGTCATTTTTAATAGAGACTATCTCCTTTTTGAGAATTAATACAAATCAATCCAGAGAATCCTGATTCCGTCAAGACTGTGTTATGAGTTTGTTTTCTCTGTAACTTCATATTTAATTTCATTTCGCTTATATATGTCTGATGAATGTTTCATTGCAATTTAGTAAAACCTCTACTATGGTGATCATTTTTTAGCCATCTATATCGTTTGCAGTTTTTCCTCTATATCGGCTATTAGCAGGTACAAGACCTGTGAACCTTTTAGATTGTCAAATTTTATGCTTCGTCAGATTCCTTCTTATCTGATTTTCTTTTTCTATTTACAGGGTGAGATTTTCCCTTGATAGGAGCCTTGCTTTATAGACAACTTAATGTTTTGCCTCATATCTCACACATCATTTATTTAAAATATAACTTAGTTACGGAAAAAGTCCTTTGGTTTGCATTTTATCTTATAGATTGAATTCAAAAGTTCACTTTTATAAGATCAAATTGATATAGCATAAAAAACCTCGAACTCATTTTTTTTGTACTGTTCCTCTATGACTGTCCCCATTGTAAGAAAACCTAATATTGAACCTGGCTTATCGGACCAAACCCATATCACTTTAAATCTCTTTGATACAATACTTAAAACAACCACCACTCGAGTAGAACTTGAACGTTCATGGGCCGCAATTGAATGGGATATAAACATCTAAGAATAGTTGGAAGCGAGACAATGACGACCTAGAAATCAACCTTAGCTTCCTTTCCCGAAGGTTGACTCTCCTCCCTTTTTTATACTTTACTCACTTTCGGATGCCTAGACAATGTACTTTCTAAGCCTTAAGTAAAGACTCTGGAACAACATATTTTTGGCGCCGTTGTCGGGGATGAAGTTAAGAAACCTTTTCCCTGGGAAGAACGACATTCTCGCAAGTTTCACCCTTTGATTGTGAACGAAGAGTGAACACCCTCTAAAGGATTTTCTTATATTTCACTTGGCGACTCCACATTTAAATAAGCTGGTATCTGGTCGAAGGAATATCAGACAAAACCCAGAGAGAAAACATAACACGCCTGTTTCCAATCCTGAAAAAATACTAAAAACTAGAGTTTCCCTTAAGCCAACTACTGTAGTCTATCAGCTTAAGTACCCACAACCCAAGACCAAGAGTTCATTTGAACCTTAAACTTTGCATAGTTCCCCTCTGGAAACCATCAATTCATTTATAGCTAGCTCTGATGTTAAAAGTAAAATCCATCCGAAAACCTCTGTCGTACACAAAGGTAAAATACCAGCAGTGAATTTATCAGAGGTCGATATCCCGCCGACTCTTCTTTTAGATTTAACGACCTCGTCGAGCCTTGAAGAGTATACCATACACTCAGATTCTACACCCACAGGTTCCCTTGATTACATTTCTTGCAAGTCCGAAGAGCCAAGTCCTCGTATCCCTTACCACCTGTCTTTGGTTTTCTCGTCTTACAAAGAATCCAAAGATTCACTTTTAGTGTTCCAGAAGCCTCTATACAATACACCGTTTCCCTATCCAGTAGGACCGATGGAAGTCGTCAGAGGAGGAGGGGGTTTTGAAGGTTGAGGGGCTCCAAGAGGAGGAATGGGAGGCCAAGGGCCTCGTCCACCTCCCATAGTTTTCTCTAAAGTGGCTATGAGATATGCACCTTTGGTCCTACCTGTCCCTCTTCATGACCTTCCTCAAAATTATATTAAAAAATTACCAAAATTTACAGGGGAAGGAGACTTGACCGCAATCGAACATATAAACTTCTTTGATCAGTTCGTCGATATCTTAGGTCTCTAGCATGAATACGTGTATTCGAGGCTGTTTGTTCAAACTTTCGAAAGACAGGTATGAACTTGGTTTTGAAGCCTACTCGCAGGATCAATATTATCCTACGATGCCCTAGAAGACTCCTTCCTTAGACAATGGGGAAAAAGGAAAGACCACTTGTATTATTTGACCGAGTTTAGATCTTTAAAGAAAAAGAATTCAAAAACATTTATGGAATTTATTCAAAGATTAAATAAGTTGTATAATAAAATCCCAGCTGAAGTTAAACCATCCCAACCTGCAGCCAAAGTAACCTTTGCGGGAGCTTTCGAACCCGATTTTTCCCTTCTCTTAAGAGAAAGGCGAGGGGCTACCTTAACCCGAATGCAGGATGATGTTGTGGAAATCAAGTCTAACATGATGGCCTCTAGCAAGTTGAAAGCTAAGGTAGAAACGGGAAACCGAGAAACCATACATTTTAGGGAACAAGCGGGACCCTCAGGGTCTAATAGATCCACAGATGACAAAATGGATGATATGGCTAGGATAATTAAAGAGTTGTCATATAAGGTTTCCAAAATAGAGCTAGATCAATTCAAGGCTGATCCTTTCGTTAAAAGAGAATTCAGAAGAAACCCCAACCCTCAAAATCAATAAAGGTAGATTAAAGATGAAGACCAGAAAATTCAAACCCCTTTAAAAAATGAAAATTTTATAGGAAGAAATGACCTAGAAGATTTTGAGGGTATGGAAGAAGATGTGACAAATTTGGGTGAAGAATGCACTCAACCTTATGTAACTAAAGAAGATTACGAGAAGTCTTTAAACACACTGCAACCATCAAATGAAGATAATGATATAAATAACATTGATTTCATTGTTTGTCAAGAAACAACCGATTATGTAATGGCTGAGATCCAACCTAGGTATAACCTGAGGTCTAAAAATAAACCTGCGTTGAGTCTTCAACCCAAGAAAATTCTCCCTAGAGGTGAAGTATATATCCCTGCCCTAAAAGATACCGAAACATCTACTAGTAAAATAAAAGGGGCAGACTTGTTGGATCCCAAAACGAAGGAGGTTGAGACCCAAACAAGGGAAATCAAGACAATTGAGACACACACACACTGGTAAAAAAATTCATGAGTAATAAATCAACTCAGACAAATAATTTGGAGAAGAAAGAGCCCGAGTTTTCAAAAAGAGAAACAGACAAAGGTAGTGGTGGTTTCATTTTTGAAAATGAGATAAATAGGATCAAAATACCGATTCCTCTGGTTGAATTAGGAAAAAACCCTGCATATCGAAAGCAGATAACCAAAGTGATAGGTTGTTCAGATCAAGAGATTCAATCTGACATGATAAATTTGGAAGATGATAAGCCCAATATCACTTTTGGTCCACATTTCGAAGGTGCCAGAGACACCGTTGCTCCTTTCTATATCACCCTGAATGTGCAGGATCGACTACTGCATAACTGCATGCTAGACTCTGGAGCTTCACATAATGTGATACCCAAAACTATTATGGATAGACTAGGCCTCGAGATTACCAGGACTTACGGAGATCTATACTCTTTCAATTTGAAAAGAGTTAAGTGCATGTGTATGATAAAATATTTAGTAGTCACCCTCGCACAAGTCCCAGTCAAAAGCATCCTGATGGATGTAGTTGTTGTTGATATCCCCCCAAAATATGGCTTACTGTTGTCAAGGTCATGGGGAGGCAAACTTGGGGGGTCCCTCCAACTGGACATGACTTATGCCACAATTCATGTGTTTGGTGGACAACTTACTCGGTTATACAGGGAAACGAGGTTAGCCTATACAGTGAGTGATCCTTAGAATCCTAACAATTTTCCTGTTTACATTGCTGATCAAGATCTAGGAAATTGTATTTTGTCTTTTGATGATGGTATAGATAGATTCAAAGAAGAAAATTACATAGATGAGAAAGAGTCTGAAAATATGTATAGCATTGGGATCTGGAAAAAAAAATTTGATGATGCCCTGTCATGTGAAGGAGCAGGTGCAGGGGTACTTTTTGTGGCACCTGAAAATAATTTTTTTGTCCCTTTCTCTTATAGGATTCAATGGGATATAGACTACACCAAAAATGTATGTGAGTATTGTAACACACCCACTATCGTAAATTAAAAATTTTTGAATTAATCTCCCACACATGAGAAATCTCCAGAAACCTGCACTTGCAGAATGCCAATCCCTGGTTCAATATCGGGATTCGGTGTTTCTAGTGTCAAAATTCATTCACCCCCAAGACTCCTGATCCTCCGAATTTTGACGCGCTCCCTACGCATTAGCTCTCTTGGTTCAGTTCCCGGTCCATAGGACCTGCTACCATATGTCCGCAGCTATATAGCTACCCATCGGGGTTTCGGGGTTTATGATGTCGCGATGCACAGGCCTTCGCAAATTCCGATCCTCCGATCCCCGATGATGCCACTTGGCGTTGACTCCAACGATAAGCTTGGTCTTCGACACATCCCTTGTTCTAAGCCTATGGTCCCCCTCCCTATGATAGCATGGGATGACTTTTAGTCCACCTCCAGTCACTATGGTTGTGGGACCCGTCTCGTTTCGGTATTTTGTGACTTCTCCGGTCGTAAATTATTTGTCACTGAGAATCCCGAAATGTTGAACCCCAAACTCTTCAGGATCCTTGGACACACGTCAGGGATTATGATTCTTGCATATGGAAATCGCGGATCGCGATTCACGACAAGAGTTGTCTCTGGAAAACCCGATGCTCCAAATCTTGGGCTTCGCTGAATCTCCACGCCCATGCATCCTACCAAGATCAGCGGTTGATATCCTTTCGCCCAGGATTCCCCAGCGATATCTGTCCATGTCTCTTGTCCGCAAAGAATTAGATTTGAATTAATGTCGAATCTTAGATGGCGCTTGGATGGTCCAGATCTTGTCGGGGTTTCGCGGATTTTCCCGAGCACTTGTCCGCCGGGAATGCCGATTTCCGATGGCAAATATCGATTCCCCTCACGGATCTCCTGACCGCAGCGTCCACGCATAATGGACGCGATCCAGATTTGATGTCCGAAATCACGTGTCGCGATTTCGACATTAGCGGTTCTACACTCCTAAAATCGATAGGTAAAATCGATGCCTCCCGAGCGTCGACGCATGTGTCCTGCTTGAGAGATCAGCGGCTAGGACTCTCCTCACTAGAGTTTAGATCCGGTGCAACTCTTCCTGATCCGATGGTTTACGGGATTTATACTCCATATCTAATGGCTCAAATCACTTCCTGTAGGCAGCCTACCCACATTGCTTAACCTGGCGACTTCTCGAATCAGTGTGGGTAATGTGAGCCAGAGATCGTGGTCTAGATTCATTCTTTTAGGTCTTGGGATTTACAATCCCAAATTCTCGTTATCCCGCGATGAGGAGAAGGCAAGAGCGTATAGCGCTCGCGTTGCGTCTTCAATCTATTAATTGTGAATGACTATGTTTCACTCCGACGAGATCTCACCTGTCGACTGGTCCCTCCTCACAACACCACTATCTTGGAACATTAATAGAATCGTTCCTCCTGGTGCAGGATTAATAAGGCCCTGTCGCGTTGAACCGCCCATTACCGGGTTCTTAGCGAACAACTCAAAGGAAGAAGGGAAATCACGTGGAGAGATCCCCAGGGGCATTCGAGGCGGTAAAGGAGATAGATTCGAGAGCGAGCTGGACATAGTTGAATTCGTTTATCAGCGTAAATTGAGCATGGTTTTCCGGTGATAAACATATATCAACTCATTCATACCACGCTCCTCTGTGAGAACATTCTTATGCCGGAGTCATTTATAATTTCACAATTCTATGAGCCAATATCTACTCCTCATTATCAATTTCTGCACAGATATTCTTACACAGTAAATATTTACAATTACACAAGTCTATGAACATATGTAATATATAAATGTCAAAATGCACAATGAAAATACTTATCAAAATAGCCCGTGATGAAACTGGCTAGCGCGAGAGGGTGCTCATTTCCACATAGCTGTCAAGTGGCGACTCCTCTTGGATTTACCGCTAGCCACCCGAGATGAGACCGCGATGTCACCGGGGACCTACGTCTCATGCACTTGATGCCGGTGAAGGTTGCAATCCTCCTCTGCGTCCTCACTCTACGTGAAATTGCCGAAGTTCCCTCGGCGTCGCCCCTCAGCCAATCGTTCCAATGTTATCGCCTTATCCTCATGAGGTTAAGTGTAGCGCGATTATACTGCAACTGAGAATGGGTCATGATGGCTCTACGGATAAAGTGGTTCACCTCCCATCCCTCATCAAGCCATCCACCTACCGTACATAGAGCATTATTCGAAGGGCTAAGCGGTAAACTTTTGGTTCTCTGGGCTAGTGGATTCCAAATA
The DNA here is from genome assembly GCA_010110895.2 of Picea sitchensis. Lineage (NCBI taxonomy): Eukaryota > Viridiplantae > Streptophyta > Pinopsida > Pinales > Pinaceae > Picea > Picea sitchensis. The sequence continues at coordinate 69,122 of SNQJ01S0002669.1, forward strand.
CGATATTTAATTCTTAGTGGAAGTTAAGCCCTTTTTCAAGGTGCCCTCCCACCATCGTGGTCTCTTTCGCACATCCCTCTCAGCATTTCTGCAATAAGTTCAAACTATCATTTTACATTCATTGACCTCTTCCACACGGTCCATTCGTATACATTCATGCCCATGGTTTTGCCATAGTCCTTGGCAGGTTCAGTTATATTTTAATCACGGGGAAAGCAGTGTGCGGTTCCTCCTTAAAGGAACATATCGTCCTCGATGTTCGCCTTCTATAACATGAATTGATTACATATACAGTAAATGCAAAATCGGATATACTGTCTCATGGCATCCTCCATTTCCCTTAGCCTCATCACAGGCCAAAATCTTTCCATTGCACCTTGACACGTGCAATGGTTCTATTCCCGAGAGGGATCTCTCTCCTATCTAGAATACACTATGGTTCTAGAAGGAACTCTCCCTATGGCTCCACCTGTATCACAATCCAATCAATGACTCCCTCCGGTTCCACCTGGATCACAGACCAATCAATTATATGATTAGCATCATGTACATATTTCTTCAATAAGGAAACATGGAAAACATTATGTGCTTTTACTGTGGGAGGAAGTGCCAGCCGATAGGCTACAGGTCCCACTCTGTCTAGAACCTCAAAAGGTCCACAATATCGGGGTGCCAATTTGGCACAAGCTCCCATTTTTAGGGAACTCCTTTTGGGCTTAGTTCTGAGATATACATGATCTCCTGTTTGGAACTCTCTTGGAGTCCTCTTTTGATCAGCATAGCTTTTCTGTCGGTTCTGAGCGACCTTCAGATTTTGTTTTATTTGAGTCACTTGTTGTTCCATTTCTTTCAACATGTCGGGTCCAAAATAAATCCTATTCACAAGATTGCTCCAGCTGACTGGAGTATTACATTGTCTACCATAGAGGACCTCGAATGGGTTCATCTTTAAGGATGCTTGGTAGCTGTTGTTGTAGGCAAATTCTACCAATGGCAGGTAGTCTTCCCATTTCCTAGGCTGATGCATCACATGCATCCTTAACATATCTTCTAATATCCGATTTACTCTTTCTGTTTGTCCATCGGTTTGAGGGTGATAGACGGTACTAAAATTTCTTTCCCTTCTTCTGGAGGGCCATGATTGGACAACCAATCTTGGAGAAATCTTTTATAAATCTCCTATAGTATCCCTCCAATCCCATAAAGGATCTAATGTCTGAGACATCCTTTGGGGTAGGCCATTCCATGATAGACCTGATCTTGTCAGGGTCTACTGCTACCCCTTCCTTGGACAAAACATGTCCCAAGTAGTGTATTTGCTTCTAAAAGAAGTCACACTTGTTGAATTTAGCATAGAGTTGATGCTCTCTTATCACTTGCAGCACAAGTCTAAGATGCTCTTCATGTTCTTCTCTATTCTTAGAGTAGATTAAGATATCATCAATAAAAACTAGTACAAATT
>SNQJ01S0002669.1:73462-84038 GCA_010110895.2 Picea sitchensis
TGGAACCATGGTACTCTCATATGGCTGGAAAAATACTATTGCAACTATTGATGGAGTCATGGAAAAGTGTATAGTATTCACCCACTGCTAAACCATATGGTACAATTATAGTCATGCGAATGAATGTGTCGATGTCGAGCATGAAAATAATTCATTGGATTACCATCCATTGATGGATTTCGTTAACAAATGCAAGGCAAACTCATCAAATATGTCAATCAGTGCCAAGGTACCTAAGTACATCTTGCGAAGTGAGAATGAATGAGATGATGTCGAGCCAGTTAAAATATATAACGATCAAGGTACATTGATGTATTCCCATGATTTTCAGCGAGAGAACTTTCCATTAAGGCATTGAAGCCTCAAGGTACTAAAAAGGACTCTAGTCTCTATCCCAGATAAGGTGTTGAGGTCGATGGGGAAAGACTTGTTGAAAGGTGGGCCTTAAGGAATCCTACATCAGTCAACACGAGTTCATAGAAAATTATTGGTATGACTATAGATGAAAATATCTCAATAGCAACAGGTTTGTATGGAAAGGAAAACAAGGCAATGTAGTGATGAAAATGAATTGAATGGTTTTATTCGTAAGGAGAAATGAACTGCAAAATAAGAAAGATATGTATGCGACTCAGAAAGATAGGCATGTATGAAGTCATGATGGATAAGGCAATGAAATAGTGGACTCCAACATGGATGATTAATGTGATTTGAACGCGAAATGTGGGTAAACAATTCATGATGCAAATGTTTTTACGAAGGATTTATGTGTAACGGAAAACTTCATTACATGAGTGATGAAAATTAGCTCCTTCAAGATGTCAACAAAGCATGTTTTTCTGAAACATTCTATGATTCTTGAGAATCACTTTGGCATGATATTGGATCGTCTTCGAACCTGTAAAGGCTTAGTACTAATCCTACATGAAAAATGTGAGAGCTTCGAAAAATATAAAATGCAGGAATGAGTATGAATGCGAGCAAATCAAATTTCAAAAAGTGTGTTTTACCTGTTTCCCTTTCCACGTAAGTTCCATTGTGGATTGTTGTTGAAGTGACTCAAGAAAAAAAGTTAGCGTAAATGTAAAAACATTATTTTAATATATTTTTCAAGAATGATTGAAATCCATTTGCAATTTGTATTATTATTATTATTATTAATTTTTTTAAGTTTTGATTTTTTTGCGTGTGTATGTGATGACTCACCATTATATTATTTCATTAAAATAAATATTTACAATTTATCAGTTCAAAATACATTTGTATAACTCTCTCTTTCGCAACAATGGATAAGCTAAACTTAACTATGAACAATATCATCTATCCATAGTAAACATTCAATAAAGTTAAAAATATTAATAAAAATTCAAAATATATGGCCATAAAATTCTCATGCCCATAATTAGAGATTTCCACACGTTCAACAAATAATTCTCCCCTTGATCCCTCCAGATTCTACTAGATACTAGAACCTCTAAAATAAAAGAAAGAGATTAAGTGAAGTTGAGTGAAAGAAAGAGTGGGTGTGGGTTCACTACACGAGAAAGAAAAGAGTGGAAGTTGAGTGAAAAGGTATTAGTTTACCTTGATCCAGTACCAGTACCAGTATATCCAGCAGTAGCAGCTTATCTTGAAACAAGAGATCCTATATCTTATTGCTACCTATAATACTTGATCCTAATATATCCTAATAATACTCTTATCTACTTAAAACCCTAGCAACTAATACTAAAAGGATTCCAACCTACAAACTCATACAATCATGACTCAAAATAATTTTTATTCTATGGTTGGTGTTGGAATTGGATATGATATTCTGATATTAGTAATACTGGATCAAAGTATTTGAGTATCCCATCTAAGCAATGACTAGCATCTAGTGTATCGACACCTCCCTGTGTTTACTACCGGCATCAACACCTTCTATTGATTGGGTCGACTCCTGGATTGGCTATTGGCTATCGGATAGAAACGATGTAGTATATTTAAGTAAAAATAAAATCCATTTCAGCACCCCTATGAGAAATATTGCTTGTACCCCTAAAAAGGAGATTCTATTAGATGAAAATAGTTTACCCCAATAGAAAGGTGTGTCTTTGAAGTTAGCGCAGTCATTGTTTTTTGCTGCATGTAACATTAGGTGTATCAAGGCAATAAACTTTTACAATAGTCACTATTTTTCTGGCCTCTACGACCACCAAAGGATCTTTCACTGCAAACATGATGAAAATCAATGCAATCAGTGCCATAAACACTTCTAGGTTTCTCTCTCCTGCCATTAAGAGATTATAATTTCTCTCGACTTCTCACTCCATAACTTACCCATGGAATCAAAGAAGGTGCTCATCTAAGATTCCATTGCACCAAACCTAGTGGGAAACCCAAAAAATAGCCCATCATCTAGCTGCCAGTGCACGCGATAATCATGAGATCGAAGGAATGTCAGGAGCATATCCCGGAAATAATCACTCCCCAAATGGCCGAACTTACCTAACTGTCTATTTTTCACTGTGTTGCTTAACATTATTCACATATTTTTCACTGTGTTAGTCACATATTGGGAGACTTGTGATCCCTTGAGGAGTCTGTAGCGGAGACAATAGGTGGGTGAGTTATGTTGAGACAGTCTAGCTGGTAGACAAACTTGTAGTCTGGGGTGAGGGTGGCGGTGTGGAGTAGATGAGTATGAGGCGTGTTCGTGGAGTGGTTGGAGTAAGTCTGGGGTGTATTATAAGGCACATTTTGGTTTGATTCTTGGATTGTTTCGGTGGATGGAGTGGGTGAGCTAGCATGGCTCGCCCGGAAATAGTATTGTGGAGTGAGTTTGGTGGTTTCCCTACGACGTTGAGGGTGATCGTGGTGTGACATGCCCAATGCAACACGTTCATGTATAATTGTGATGAATGTGTTCTCTCATACAACAATCCATCCAGATAACTAGCACTTAGAAATTTCAGGAGTCAAGAATCAAAGTCATTTTGTTGATCAGATCTCAACGATCCATGCCCAAATTTTTATTGGTTTTGTATGTTTTCAGGTTTAGTTTCCAGGCCGCAGGATGAAGGCGAAAGACATGGTTTGAATGTAAATGAAATAAGTTTACCAAATTATGTGTGGGTCGCTCTCCTCTTTCTAGAATCTTTATGTTCGTAATTATTGAGGGTTTATATGGATTTTGATGTATTCATATCCATCAAATTCTTTGTCTGGTTATGTTATTGAATTGCCAATATAATAATTTTAGTAACCCTATGTGTGTGTTTAAAATTGATATCGAACAGAGTGTGTTTGGGCAAAAACCCCTCCTATTAACGATCGTACAAATAATATAAGGATCATGGTGTTGATCGAGATCATTGATCCCTTGGGCGATAGAAAATGATTTGATATTTGAAGACGCAGAGGTCACTCCTGGGTTCAAAATGTGGAAATTTCACATTGGTGTGGTCGCAGGCCTGTGGTAAGGAGAGACCATTCACTTTGACTTGTAGCATTCAATTGAATCAAAAAAATTTAAATTTAATTGGACCTGTAAAATTTAATCGAATAAAGAAATTTAATTGAATCAAGAAATTTAATTAGATTTAATTGGACCTGTAGCATTTAATCGAATCAAGAAATTTCAATTTGCACCCAGTCCCATTGATCGTGTGTCATAGATTGTTGTGTGAATGACAAAGCATGGTTGGATTGTTGATAGATTATGGGATCTTCCTCTGGTGTTCTGCCATTGAATTGTAATTCCCGTGTAAATCAATTTGTTGCAGCGACTCTCTGTCACCATTAAATATATGAACTTTCTAATTGTTGGCAGAATGAATGAGGAAAGAAGGCTAGTGATGGTAGGGCGATTATGGGAAAAATGATTACGTTTTCATTTTTGGCTTAATTTTATTTTTATTTTGTATTAATCCTAATAAAAACAAAATTGAAAATTTTAAGACAATAGCAAATGGAGGTCCGAAGTAAAAAAAAAAAAGATTAAAGTAATTTTACATCATCATTCTTCCTGAAAATAGTTTTAGTCATTCTACTTTCTGATCCTTGAGATCGCACCAAGCACGGGAGGAGAGCATACTTATTAAAAACTAAAACTAACATGTTTTATTTCTTTGAACCTAGCTACTCTACTCTAATTGGAAGTTAGAAATTAATTACGTGTAGTCAAATATCCAATGTAACCATACACGCAATAGTAATAAGAATATATTCACTATCAATTTTGCAAAATGAAATCTAGAACATACGAAGATAAGAACATTTAGTTGTTGTAACTGTGAATTAACTAAATAAAAACAAAAACTTTGATCTAACCTAATGCTTACTTGGAACTCTTGTTAAATAAGGATTTTGTAGGTGTGATTTCCCTCCTTCATATCATGTTGTAACTCCTCTTCGTCTTCCTTGATCTCATACTCTAATGGTTGTTCTATGTCACATGTGCAGGATTCTTGGAATGTTGATTCTTCATTTTCCTCTGGAGGAGTAATTAAGCATATCTCCTCTTCCAGAGAAGAGGAGATCCTAACTTTTTCTAGGATCTGAGTGAGTTGTTCCAAGATTAAACACATTGTTAAACCATCTTGTTAAAGGGATTCTTACAACACCCAAAACTGAAATTTGAATGAAAAATTTAAATAAAATCACTCTTTCTGAAACAAAAAAATAATTACTCTTGATAGTTACGAAAATCAAATGCTCTTGATGAAACAATCAATCACACTTGCAGGAATTAAACACTCTTGCATAAATTTAAATTCACACTTATAGGAATTGAAATTCACACTTGCAGAAATTGAACAATCAAGGCTTTGGAGAAAACTCACTATAGTGGTCATGCAGGTTCTTACCTCTCGTCTTACTATTTCTCCTCCCCCAAGCTGTGTAATTTAAAAGACAACCTACCTACCTGGACCTCAATCCCTTTAGCACCTCCCCGACAACGGCGCCAAAATGTTGAGGGTAAATATTGTTGTTTAATAAATTCCTAATGATTTAATTGTCAACCCGAGGAGTTCATAAACTTACAAGTCACATGCATAGTATATGCAGGATTGAAGCTAATTTGACCTAATCTAATGTTGAATATACAACTAGAATTGAATCATTAATCTAATGCGGGAAGCTGAAACACACGACTTGGAATTGAATTTTTGAAGCACATGACTGAAATGAAATTGCGTAAATGAAATTAACTTGGAAATGGAAGATTGCATCAAGGGAAAACAACACGTGAAGAGAAAAAAGACAACATGTGTGAGCTCACGCTGACAATAAAACAATCTCAATTACATCACAATGATCAAATGAGAAAATAATGAAATCATGAAACTAATCAAAGAAATGACTATGAACAAAATGACTAACTCCTATCATTGATTTCTAATCATTTTCCAATCTAAATCTAATCTCCTTCTAATCCCATAATGACTAATTACTTTCTCATCCTAATGATTGCCTCCCTCGTGAAGAGAGAGAACTCTCTTTTATACATGAGAGATTTGAAAAGAAGATAAGCATCTCATAATTACAGATCCACTTTTCTCTCAATCAATTTCCCATTATTACAAAATATGATCCCTTCACATCCTCACACATATCTCTCATAAATCTTGGATAAGATATGCTATCCATTCCTCATGATCTTCTCCTTGAAATAAACTTGAATAATTATATCCTCAAATCTTGAAATGGTGGAGGAAATATTCGAGAAGTATTTTTGAATTAATCCTTCACATATTCCTACACATTACAAAGCTCACACATTTTTGAGATATTTGTGAAAACATGTCGATTTTCTAATATTTAATCATAAATTCTCTTTTAATACTAAAATGAATATAGTGGAAAATAATAAGGTGAAACCCAAATGTATTTATGAAAACGATATAATGAAAGGTTAAAAGAGGTGATAAAATGTGAGGAATGGCGAAAGGAAAAGAGGATGAAAATGTGACATTTTTGAGACCCAACAATTACTGCATTAGAAATCATCTGTCAGGACATCCTTTCAAAAACAATCATGAGGAGAAGTTGTCTCTCACCTTAATCCATGTATTCTAGAAAACATGCCATTATATTTTTCTACAAACCATTAAAGTTATCGCAAATTCAAATCCCATGTAGTAATTACTCATTTGATGGCTCATCAATGGTATGTTCACTTGGTGGATTATAATTCTCTATGAATTTGATTTAGAGTCCACCACTCCTAAGAGTAAGAAGGTTCTCATCCTTTCTAAATTCATCATTGACTTGTTTTCTGACACTATAGACTTACCGGTGACCAAACACTTCCTAGATGAACACCTATTTGAGATATCATTTGATGACCCATGGTGAAAAAAAATCCTCACATACCTTCACATTCATAATTTTATCCCACATCGCTTTCGATATGATAATTGTCACATCCAACACCAAGCCCCATGTTATCTCCTCTTAGGAGACATTCTATATTGGAAGGGAATGGACAATGTCTTGTATTGATATCTAACACTTGAAGAGGACAAATGGGTCCTTAATGATTACCAAAGTAGCACTTGTGATGGACATTTGTTAGGAATTTACACCACCCAAAAGGTGGTATGTGCTAGTTATTTGTTTCCTACCCTTTTCCATGATTGCATTCAAGTAGTTGAAAATGTATGAAGTGTCATGTGTTTACTCACAAAACTCAATTACACTATTTCCTTTGCACCCTATCATTATTTTCAGTCCCTTATGCAAATGGAGCATTGGATTCATGACATGAAATACCCTATCTACTAGCAATGGCCACAAGTAAATCATTATCACCATTGATTATTTTACCAAGTCGGTTGAGACCACTCCATCCTTCAACAAGATGGTGGACATTGTGATTCATGTGGATCTTAGTGGCCATCCACCTTCTCCACTAAATCAACATTTTGGATCCCATGGTTTTAATAAACCATGATATTCACCCTTTTGATGGGGAATGAAATGTAATTCCATCTCCAATTGTAATGTAATGTAATTCCTACAACATTAATGCATCAGATCCCATTAGAAATATACAACAAAGAGTTCTTGGGATAGAGTAGTATTGGGCCTCCCGAGAAGTCCTAGTGTTTTACATGCCTATGGCATTTTGTAAATTTATACCACTTTATCCCACATGCATCTTGGGAATTATTCTCCTCTCAATCTCTCATATATGATTGAGGTGAAGGAGTTCCTTTAAGCATTCAATTGAATGTGATGTATAGATTATTGTAAATGAACTGTAGCCAACATCTCTTTCTCTTCATAGATAAGCTACCCCATTCTATCCAACTTGTTTTCTGTAGTGTCCTATTATTGTATTCGTTAATAGAAGTTCGATATTCATTAATATAAGTTGGGTTTCACTATATATATTTTTTTTCTAGTATATTTTCCTTTGCGTCTCATTTTGTTCTCAACATAATCCATATCAGTGGTATCAAAGTAGTTTGTTCCTTGTATTTTATCATAGCATGTCCCCAATGAGGTCAGGGTATAGAGAGTTGGGTCTCGAGCTAGTTTTGATTGAGGACACCCACTCTTTCTAGCCCAAGTGACCTCCCATGGGAAAAAAAAAAGGAGAGATGATGGAGCAGGAGAGCCTTTCGGTATGTTGCTCAAGGAATACCTTGGGTGACATAGGAACGAGATGATGGAAAAATTCACTTAGATCCTTCGATGACTGCTAATGGCGATTGAGGAATATTTGGAAAGAAACCCTTATGTAGGTGTGTCACCCTTCAAGGTACAATTAAATTTTGATATCCCCTTATTTGAAGGCTAGATATATGCAAATTCTCTAGAAAAATGGTTGAATATTCTAGAAGGTTATTAATCTATCTAAAAACTTTTTGAGAGAGAAAAGATGACCTTCAAGCTCCTTAAATCCCTTCCTAGTGTCATATCTTGGTGGGAAGGTTACTAGGAGAAGTACACCATGGATGAATATGTTCCATTCAGGAGAGAACCCACTTGGGAGAACTTTGTATATTCCCTCAAGGAGGAGTTCTATCCCATCAGAAACTATGATTACCAGAACATGATATGGACAAATCTATGTCAAAAAAGAGACCAGACAGTTTCAGAATACACTAGCATATTTCATACCTTGTGCTAAAAGTTGGGTATCAAAGACTCCAAGAGACAAATGGTTTTGAATTACCACAATGGTTTCCACATATATATTTCTTGGACATATCCTCATTGGGAGCTACTTATTGATATGCAATCAAAATTGAGAAGAAATTCAAGAAGTGGAGTAACTGGGAGTTCAGTTTTGAAAATACACCATAATAGAAGCATGGAAAAGGATATCCTAACTCATAGAACAAAGGAAAAAGAAAGGATATTCAATATCAAGAAAATCATTTCAAGTAACTGAGTAAAAAGGGTGACAGGAATTCTAAGAAAGACACAAGAAAGTGGTGTGAGTTCCAAAAAACCCCCTAGAACAACATTGATGAATGTCGCTTGAAATAGTCATTAGTGGTCGAGATCAAAGAAAAATAATCATAAATTGACTCATAGCACAATAAAGGGAAATGAATCATCGATGTAGAACCCATTTCTACCATCACGACCACAACAATACAACCAGAAGAACTAGAGGAGCCTAAGGAGGGGGAGCACCTCTTCCACTCATAGATGTGGGTAAAGGGGACCCCACTACATTTCATTGTTGAAAGCAGTAGTCAGAAGAACCTGATCTCAGTCGAGGTTGTCAATAAATTGAAGTTTCCAATGACGCCACACCCCCAACCATACACCATCATATGGTTGAGAAAGTGATGAGACATCTGCATTCATCAACAGTTTCACCTATCCTATGACATTAATCCCTTCAATGATGAGGTACTATGTGATGCTTCCCCACTTGAAGTCTATGATTGTCTTTTAGTAAAACCATATATGTGGAAACGTCACGCTATATATGAGTCTCAGCCCCACAATGTCATTGTTACTCTAGGAGATCATCTCTAGAGGGTACTAGAGGTATCTCCAAAGAAATCTCTCATACCAAAAAAATTTCCCTCTTCATGATCTAGTGATAAGGTGAACATAAGGTCACTCCAACCACTACAGCCTCAGCCCAAGACCTTTCTATCCAACAGAAGCATGTCGACAAGATTGTAGAGGATCGCGAATATATTTATTCTTCACCTAAAGGAGTTCCAATGTGCTACCACGTCCTTCATTCCATTCACTTGGTGCTCGATGCTCCCTTACCCAATATTCCAATATATAGACACTCCCTTCTAGAGAATGAGATTCTTTCATATGTTCAGTGTAACTCTATTGGTCATGACCCTTTTCATGTGTGCTTGGGGTCCCAACCATTATCCCCCATTGGCATAGATATTCTAGATGCATCATCACTAATAGATTCCTCTGACACTCATGCCAAGGCAGATCATGCATCCACATTTGTTGAACGGATCCAACACCTCCACCAACAGGTTCATGACATCCTTCGATAGGCCAAGTACAAGTGGGAAAACTAATTCAACAAGGAAAGTGGCTCACCAAAGTTCAGATTCAACGAAAGTTTCCCCATCTCCCGAGGGAACTAGACACAATGGGGATCATTTCTTCCTAGGGGGGAGGATTGATCCAGGTGGATCTTTGTGGCCATCCACCTTATCTAATCAATCAACGTTTATGAGCCTGTGGTTTTGATAAACCATGATGTTCACCTTTTCTTATGGGGAGTGTAATGTAATTCCATATCCATTTGTAATGTAATGTAATGCCTACCAAATTAATGCATTGGATCCCATTAGAACTGTGTAGTTAAGTGTGCTTGGGATAGAGTAGTATCAGGATGGGTGACCTCCTAGGAAGTCTTAGTGTCTTACATGCCTATGGAACTTTGTAAAATTATACCAATTTATCCCACATGCATCATGGAAATTATTCTCCTCTCACTCTCTCATATATAATCGAGGTGAAGGAGGCCCTTTAAGAATTCAATGGAGTGTGATGTAAATATTGTTGCAAATGAAGTGTAGTCAACATCTCTTTCTCTTTCGAGATAAGCTACCTGATTCTAACCAATTTTTGTTCTAAAAGGTTATGCTATTTTATATTAATAGAAGTTAGGTTTCACTGTATTTTTTTGTTTTTGATATATTTTCATTTGCATCTCATTTCGTTCTCATCACAATCTGGATCACATTTCCATTCATTTTTCTTCAATCACGTCATCACTCGTTTGAGGGTCCCCCAATAACTAGTCTTGGACCATGAAAAGCATTCCGAGAATGACATGTTTCAAGAGATATCCTCCCTCCCCGGAATCACCCATGAATTCACTTCCTCATACTATTTGTAGTCAAATGCCCAAGTTGAGGCTGTCAACAAGGTCCTCAAAAATATGTGTAATTCCCTTGCTCAGGGCTTCATAGTTAAGCTATAAATTTGTAATCAAATTGAAAAACAGACAGCAAGAATCCAAAAACAATTTTGTTTGTTTAAATAAGAGAACAAATTATAACAATAATAGTAAGTTCTATCATTTTAATCACTAAAATCACCATTGATCCATTCACAACATAGATTTCAACTTATA
>SNQJ01S0002669.1:99494-111624 GCA_010110895.2 Picea sitchensis
TCTCTCTCTCTTAGTTGTTCCAAATCATCAACGTATGGGACAACAAAAGATGATGTATTTTGACTATATTGAAACTCGTGAACTCATACATCAGGGAATAACTATTATCATCTAAATCTCACTCAATAGTATTCACGCAATTCCTATAGATCATCATTAGTACACACAAATACTGCAAATCAATGTCAACTTATGGCCATTCAGACTCCACTACAAAAATGGGTTAAAAACCAAATAATAGTGGGTTTCATGTACTTGCACAACCCACCTTTTTTTTTATCTTAGCGCAAACTATACGGATTTTCCTTCTAAATCCATGAAATTTCTTCAAATACAAATATGTCAACACCCACGACACAAATAAAGTAGGTAGGCCTTGAATCCTTGTCCACATTAAAAATGTTACCAGATAGGTGGTTGTGCCTTCACTCAAGTGGCCATCCCTTCATACTCAAGTAGGAATCCATTCAAACAGTGGGAGACAAACCAAGAAGATTAACTATATTAGGAAGCTATAAACACATGACCTCATATAGGGTTCAAGAGAGTAATTAAGGAGTATTGTTTTGTTGTCAGGATTTTTAGAGAGTTCACATGCCTTTTGAGTATCTCAATTTCCCAATTGCAATATTCCCACTTGATCTCCACAATTTGAATATTTTTCACATGTTAGAGGAGGGAGAGAGAGAGAGAGAGTTTTGGATCAAAGGACCCTTGTAATACCCCAGTTTTTAGTTCCCATATTAATAATGTATTTTTTTTTATTTTATGAAAGGTCAGAGTGCACAAACAATTAAAAAAGGTCGGAGTGCCTAGGAAATGTAATGTTGTGATCATTATTAATAATAAAATACATCTTTGACTATTGGATGGACAAGGACGAGAGTTATAAGGGGATATCATTCCACGAGAGAGGGGGGATTAAGGGGATAACTATTTTTATTATATTTAATTTACCCATAATTGTTTTAATTTAGAGAAGTGGTTACATGAGCTTCTGAGGGAAGGCCATGTGGTTCTTGATTTCCAAGTAAATATATAAACCCATCTTTGGATTGCTTAGGGGTTCACACTCTTCTTTATGTTCACTTTCTCTATTCACTCTTTCACACAATATTTATTGCTCATTCATCCTTGATCTTGGTTAAGGGGAGGAAAAATGAATTGTTGGGAAGAGAGTCATTGTTTGTTGATTGTAGTAACTACTAGTGAATTCCAACCATGAATTAATTCCTACATGTATTGGATGCATTGGCATGTGCTAAACTTTGTTCACAGTTGTGAATCCTGAGAGTCCAAACATGGATACTCTTGCACAGGTGCAATGGAGCCTTGGAAAGAGGTGGGCAGTCTGAGGGATTGTGTGGCAGTGAAGGATGTTCATTGTCTTTGGGTGGTGCAGGCTGGAGAGAAGAGATCTGGTGTAATTTGGATTGTTTTGTGTTGAGAAACCTGCAAGAGCTTGAGTGTTGACTGGTTCAGGAAGATGAGTCATAGCCTGGGACTATCCTTGTGGATTCATAGCTCTGGATCAGGGGTGACCTACTATTGAGACTTGGAAAAATAACGTCTACAGTTGGGTGGAACAACCTTGGTATGCAACCAGTTGGTGATTGATTTTATTTAGGATAAATGCTCTCTACCATGTGTTTCTATGTTTGTATATTTATTTTTGTTTTTATTAATTATTATCTATGATATTTGTTTTGAAAATATGCATGCTTTCTAGTTATTTTTGTGCATGCCATATTGTCCATTTATTTTATGTTGTAGCATGAATCTTGATTATTGCATGTGAGTCTTTGATGCTTCTTTATTAATTAATTGTTATTAGAATTTCAAAATTATTTTTGAAGTATGTTTTGATGTAGTGTGGTCAGCCTGTGGGTTGATGGGTACGTTACAGCCCTCCCAAGGAGTGTGGCAGAGCCCATAAGATTTAGTCCACACTCCCTAGGTGTTGTTGAAGTCCCCTTTCATTGGTATAAGAATTGTGTTGCTTCCCATTTTCTTGTTGTGGAATTTGGTAGTTTAGTTTGTATTTATGTATGTTTATTTTCCTTTTGGGTTGAATAGTAATTTATTTCCTAACCCCACTAACCAATTAATTGTTCTCTAGCTTACAACTTGGTTATAGATTGTGAATTTTTTATAATTCCACAGAACAAATTTTATTGATGATTACACTAGGATTGATACAAATTAATGAGTGGAACAAAAGGAATAACACAGAGATATGAAGAACAACAAAAGATATCCAATGAGAAATAACTTATATTGAATGAATAAAATAGGCTAAAACTATAAAACTGTAGAAATGAAAACAACTTGCTCGAATGGTGGTAGTTATCTCTGAGAGGAGATGTGGTTTCTACGCACATCTTTCCGAGAAGAATAATTACAATGAGGCTCCAAAGGTCTTTTTAACATTACTCTTGAATGTCAAAACCATAGACATCCAAAAATCCAACCCTAGGAGATGAAACATTAAAATTTATGTGGGCCCCGGTGGGTAAGTTGGTACCTCAAGTTCCTGGGGTCGTAAATTTTTCATACGACCTCCATTTTAGGGGCGTTATAGCCCCTTGGAAATGTCTTTTCGAGAACTACACATTATGCCATCAAAATTTGACTCCATCTAAAGTTTGACTATGGCATGCAAAAAAAACATTGTTTAGGGCCCCAAAACGACCCTGGAAGTACATAAAGATGTACTAACATGAACAATTCCAAAATAAGCCAGTTGGATTATGTGGGAGGCCACAAATATCCACCTAGAAGTTGTGTAGGACTTCAGATATCCCCACAAGTGTAGAATCCACAATTAAGAACAATTACATAAGAACATGTTGAACTAACATCTGTTAAGATGAGCAAGTTGAAAAAGGTGGGTGGACACCAATATCCACTTGGATCAGTCCTCACCCCTTAGGAAGCAATGGTATCCATTGTGTTGATTTCCCCCATCAAGTGAGGAAACTTCTGCCGAATTTGGCCTCGAGTGATCCACTTGCCTTGGTGTAGGATTTTTTTGTGCCTTAACGACCCAATAAAGCTGGATCCTCTGTTGGGGAGTGTCCTTGAACTATGTGTCCACTATTTGATCAGTGGATTCTTGTTCCATGTAGTTAGGTTTGAGCTATTTTTGTGTCAACTGCTTTGCGATATCTGAGGTGTCCAATAATGGTGGAAAATATGGTCGAAGGAGGTCCACATTGAACACTGGGTGCAAGCCAAGGAAGGGTGGAGTGTCGAGCTCAAAATCATTTCTACCCACAACCTTGGTGATATTGTAAGGCTCATAGAGAAGTGGGAGAAGCTTCTGATGGGTCCTTGTAAGGCCATTTTTCTACAAATGTAACCAGACCTTGTCTCCCACCTGAAACTGGTGCAGTACCCAGTGTTGATCATGGCATTGTTTCTACTTAGCATTGACTTTCTGCAAAATCTCATGGACCTATTAGTGGATGTGTTGAATCTTCTCAATGAATATGGTGGCTTTGTCTGCCTCATACTAAACATGCGAATATTCTTTCTGTGTGGTTGCAAGAGGTATTGCAACATCAATGGGACCCAAGGGTTGGAATCGCAGCCCCACCTGAAATGGGCTATGGTTGGTGGAGCTATGGACAAACCTGTTGTAGTTGTGTTGAACATAGGGAAGACTATCATCCCATGTATGTGGACTATTAGGGTTGTACATGTGTAGGAAGTGCACAATAATCCAATTGACGACCTATGTCTGGCCATCGGTTTGGGGGTGGAAAGTAGTAGATTTACTGAGCTTGGTGTCCAACAATGACCAGAGACTCGACCAAAATGTGCTAAGAAACCTTTTGTCCCAATATGAGGTGATGGTATGTGGTATCCCAAACTGGACCCACACTCGTTCGAATGAGAGCTCAGTAGTATATGTCATTGTGATGATTTTCTTGCAGGATTTGATAATGGCCATCTTCGAAATTCGATCAACCACCATAAATAAACAATCATTTTCATTCTTGGTGGACCAAAATCTAGAAATATAATCGATCGATATGGATTTCCAATTCCTCTCAGAAGTAGGAAGAGGGGTGTATAATCCTTTCTTCTTGATGCTTGGCTTGGAAATGGCATAGGTAATGCAAGATTTAATATACTTTCTAACGTATTGTCGAAGTTTTGGCCAATAAAAATGTTCCTGTAGAATAGCCACAATTTTATCCACACTAAAATGTCCTTCCATCCCACTGTAGTGAGTCACCAAAATAATATTTGCACGCTCGCTTGTGGGAACACAAAGGTGGCCCAGATGGAATAACAATCCATCATGGATGTGAAAATCGGTGACATTCTCTCCTGTACCTAAGATCTGATATGTGGTGGTGAACTCAGGGTCACATTGATAAAGTTGGGGCAACTTAGATGCCTAATGCCCACATGAATGTAGCATTGTGGTGATTTCAGCAACGAGAGGGCGACTGAGGCAGTCAACGACATTATTTGTACTCCCTTTTTATACTTGATGTTGAGATGGAACTGTTGTAGGTATGTGGACCACTTTTGATGGTGATCGTTCTACAACTTCCCCTATGTTTGTATGAACTACATAGGCTTGTGATCAATGTGCATGATTGCATGGATGATTTTAAGGATGAAAATTTATTTTAAAATGTAGAAACCTTGGCGAATCTTACTAATCCTTGATATGTCAACTATAAATGTTTGGCGATATTTTTGTAAAAACATTCAAATTTCTAAGTATTTTATAAAAAATTTATAAAATTTTGGCGATTTTTAAGGTAAAATAATTTTATCCTATAAAATTTGGGAGAATCATTTTTAAAATAGTGAATCTCGTTTTTGGAAAAACCATGGAAAATTAGCCCATGAGCGAAATTTAGCCCCTAAAATCATCCCTGGATGATTTTCTCCTTTCCCATAATGTAATGTTTCCATTGACGACATGATTTCACAATGGAATACATTTCTTTGTCATAGGTGGGGTAGTTTTGGACAATATTTGAGAGTGTCTCACTATGGTATGTTATTGGGTGACCATGCTAAATGAGAACTGCACCTATAGCACAGCTGGAGGCGTCAGTCTCAATCTCAAACAACTGTTGTAGATAAGGCAAGGAGAGTACTGGAGATGAGCATAAGTGATGCTTCATATCATCAAAATCTTGTTGTTTTTCCTGGCCTGATGTGAAATTTTCCTTGCCACCACCCTTGGTTACTTGGTTGAGGGCCCATGCAATATGGGAGAATCCCAACACGAACCTTCAGTATAAGTTGGCAAGTCCCAAGAAACTCCAAAGCTCGGTTAGTGTGGTCGGGGATGGCCAGTCACGAATGCCTTGGATCTTAGCTGGATCCACGTGTACCCCATGCTCATCAACAATGTAGCTCAAGTATTGGACCTTGTTCATGCCAAAGGATCATTTTTCCAAGTTGGAATATAGCTTGTGTTGTCGCAGAGTGCCTAAAACCTGTTGAATATGCTACATGTGCTCCTTCCAAGTTTTCTTGAATATGAGGATGTCATCGAGATATAACAACACAAAAGAGTTGGTGAAGGGTCTCAATACATCATCCATCAATCTCATGAAAGTTGTTGGTTATTTTTGAAGAACTTTTCCCCCTTGATTTGGTCAATAAAGTCATCAATTCGTGGAATTGGGTATCGGTTCTAGACTGTGATTTTGTTTAATGCTCTATAATCAATGCAGAGACACCAAGTCACATCCTTCTTCTATAACAACACAATCGGGCTTCCGCAAGGAGAGGATCTGGGCCAGATGTTCCCTTTTTGAAGTGACTCTTGGATCTGGCGCTTGATTTTGTCATTTTCCATCAACGGGCATCGATAGACTTGTCCATTAGGCAATGGTGCACCCAGGGTTAGGTAAATTGGATGCTTGACTTGGTAGTGCATCGGTACTCTAGTGGGTGAGGAGAAGATGTCTCTGTACTCTTCCACAATCCCGTCTACTTACTTTTGTTGCAAAGAGAGGCTCTGTGTAGAATTCATGGATGTGGCAGAAACCTTCTTCTTACTGTGGGCGCAAATCACAAAGAAGGAGAACTTCTTGGTTTGTGAAATGACCTTACTACATTGCTTAGAAGAGATTAAATAAATAGCGGTAGGCAGTGCTACCTCTGGCACCATGTATAATTGTTTACCAAAATTAATAATAACACTGTGGGGTCTAGACTCATACACAACATGTCGCTTTAACAAATATGGTTGGCATAAAAGAACACTACAAAATTCAAGGGGAGAGATATCACAATATACCTCATCTTTGAGGAACTTGATGTTGTAGGGTAGACGACATTGTTGGTTGACTCAGAGATCTCGCCCTTAGTGAATCCAGTCGATGGTGTGGGGATATGGGTGCAGTTTTATCGATAGTTCCAACCACTTTATAACCTTTGCTAAAATCAGGTTCTTTTGACTATCGCAATCGATAATGAAATGTAGTGGAGTCCCCTTTACCCACATTTGTGAGAGAAAGATGAGTTCCCCTTCTTCTGGTTCTTCTGGTTCGCTTGGTTGGACTTTGGTGGTAGAAACAGTTAAAATGGGCTCGACATCGATGATCCACTTCCCACTCTATGGATTTGATTCAGAGTTAGAATCTGCCTCTGACTCAGAATATTTCAGCTCGGTCACCAGTGACTGTTTGGAGAGACATTCTTCGGTGTTGTGCCAAGGTATTCTATGGTATTTGCACCTTTTTCTCATGTCCTTCTTCGACTTCTCATTACCCTTCTTAGGTTGCGACTTGGACTGGTTTTCCGAAGAATGACCATCTTTTCTTTGTCCCTTGTTTTGTGGGTTTGGGCCACCTTTTCCCTGCTTTGGCTGTGAGGAGTTTGCAAATCCCAACTCTCGCTTCTTCTGCTTAAATTTATTCTCGATATTGAAAGAATATATATAAGCCACACCTAATAATGTGATGTCCAGAAACTCCATTTTTGTTTGAATGTATCTATGCATACAACCGCAATATTTGAGCACCATATTTCGTTCAGAGTATTTGATACCCAATTCGTGTGCAGGATACGAAAAATATTGGTGAAATATAGTAATGTCTGGTCCCTTTCCTAATGCAGTGTGGCCCATCTTGTGTACCGGTCCTCGTAGCTTCCAACAAGGTAGTATTGTTCTTCAATGGAATCCTTGAAGGAATCCCATGTGGGGGCGACCACAAATATTCTAGATTCCTCTAAGTCCCTTTTCTCAGAGTAAGTATCCCACTAGTCCTTAACATAGGGTACGAACTTAAGGAGTGCAAAAGTACTCTTTTCCCTGTCGGAAAAATTGTGGATCGAAAAATACCCTTCGAGCTGATTTAGCCATTTATATACAACATCTGTGTTTATCAGTCTTTCAAATAATGGAATATCAAAATTTACTTATTCCTTGAAGGGGGTTGCATGGCCGCTTGATGAATATGTGTCTCTTGTGGGAGCCGTCAAAGGATCTGTACAAAGTTGTCCATCATTTTGTTCCTTTGTCACGCAAGGTCTTCCTTGAGAAACATTTTAAAAAGATATCCTACTCCATCATATTTCTTCTCGTCCCCCATGGTTTGTTGTCGAGCTCGACATGGTCGATCTTGCAAAGTCTCGACTGGTTCGAGTCCCAACTTCTTGTACTCAGATATTTTCGGGGACATGCACGAAGAAAAATAAATGAAGAGCAGACCGCTATGATAACACTGATATGGATTTATGAGAGAAAAGGGAAGGAATAACATATTGAATACAATAACACATGGATACATATAACAACAATAGATATCTAGTGAACAATAACTTCTATTGAATAAATAAAAAAGGATGAAACTGTAAAACTGCAGAACTGAAAACAACTTGCTTGAATGGTGGTAGTTATCTCTGAGAAGAGATGTGATTGTTATGCACATCCGTCTGAGCATAATGATTACAATGAGGTTGTAGAGGAATTTTTGACATTACTCATGAAATCCAAAACCCTAGACATCCAAAAACCTAACCCTATGAAATGAAACACCAAAAGTTATGTGGGCCCTGATGGGTAAGTTGGTACCTCAACTTCTCGGGGTCATAAATTTTTCATATGACCTTCGTTTTAGGCATGTGATAGCCCGTTGGAAAGGTAGTTTGGAGAAATAAACATTATGCCATCAAAAATTGACTTCATCTATAGTTTGACTGTGGCAAGACAAAAAAAAATGTTGTTTAGGGCCCCAAAATGGCTCTGGAAGTACAGAAAGATGTACTGACATGAAAACTTCCAAAATAAGCTAGTTGTATTAGGTGGGAGGCCACCAATATCCACCTGGAAGTTGTGTAGATATTCAGACAACCCCAAAAGTGTAGAACCCACAATTACAAAGAATTACAGAAGAACATGTTGAACTAACAATTGTCAAGATGAGCCAGTTGAAATAGGTGGGTGGCCACCAATATCCACTTAGATAAAGTAATTGTGTTGTGTTTATTTCATCAAACATAAAACTCAAAGAGGGTAAAATCATAAATATGGGTGTCCATTTTTCTTGTTTTATGAGAAAAAAAACCTATATTTTCACAAGTTCTTCAACTTCCAGTATACAAAAGTATATTTTTTTATTTATAATTTCACTTTACAGAAAAAACAAAACTTGTGAAGAATTTTGTAGCTTTCTACTCACTATTTCTCAAATTATTTTTATTGAGATTTGATATGTCAATTTGGCATTTGTTTCATAGTATGTTAAAAACGAAATGAATGATAATGAGTTATTTTCCCCCCCCAAAAATGTATCTATTATTAAACTTCTTCTTTTTTTACAAACGAAATATACTGCAACAATCTGCAGAGACTCTATTTTCTTATGACTATAGTTTTGAATCTAATGGATGAATATTATGATTTATAGAATTTTTTTAAGTTGACCAAGATGAAAAAGTTGCATATTTTAAACACATGTTTTTCCCCACCTTGTATCTATCTTAATTTTTACTTAAAATTAAAATCTAAAAATACCCTTTTGAAGAGAACAATTTAAGGATTTTGAATATAATGTTTTCTAAATTTTCCACTGTGTATTTTTAGAGATATGGATATTCCATTTCAGTGAATCAAAATGTCACCTGAAAATATTATGCAGTGATTTTTTTATAAAATTAAATAAAATTAGATAAAAAAATGAAAATGAAAAAAAACAATTATATCTATTGAAAGTAGATTCAATTTTTCAAATGCTAGTATCAATTTTGAAACTAAATTCTGAGTATTTGTAGGAGTCTGCAACAGCCAAAGTTCAAGTAAGATGGAGGGAATTCTCAGGTTCCTGCAAACAGTCTCATTCGCAGGTTTTTGGCCGGAATAATCTTTTAGCCAAACAATATTTTGTTCAGGTGAAATATATTTTTCTAATGGAATCCGTAAAAAATAAACGGATTCGTCACTTTTTGGTTGAACATTATTTTTTCAGTCGAAAGGTGGGTGAGAGAATTCCATCCGTTGGGAAAACATAAAGGGACACGTCGTTTCATTTAAGTTAGCGCCAGATCTTATAAATACACTTTCGACCGAATTAATTTAACAAAATTCACTCGCTCGTTTCATGGTTTTTCATATGTGAATCCCCTAAGAAAAAGTTTGAATCATATTTTTCGTTCTTTTGAACAAAGTGGATGATGTTTTGAATGCAATTTTTTTTTTTATCTTTTCGAAGTTCAAGTTTTTATTGGAATAACAATTTATATATTGAAGGCTTTGTTGAGCATTTTTTCAACATGAAAACTTACTTGAACATTATTTTCAAGGTGAAGACTTTGTTTAACATAAAATTCTTGCTATTATTTTTCAATAATTGTTTGACAATGAAGTTTTTATGAGACTATTCTAAATTGTTGAATTTTTTAAAAACTTTTACAAATAACTATACTCATGGGAAAAAAAAAATTGTGCAAGAGAAAATTTTATCGCACTCGAGATGAAACTCGCCATAA
Source organism: Picea sitchensis (assembly GCA_010110895.2). Classification (NCBI taxonomy): domain Eukaryota; kingdom Viridiplantae; phylum Streptophyta; class Pinopsida; order Pinales; family Pinaceae; genus Picea; species Picea sitchensis. The sequence continues at coordinate 109,467 of SNQJ01S0002669.1, forward strand.
CAAACAAAGGAAAGAGAATTATTAGAGAAATAAACGAGAACATGAAAATATTCAAGAAAGAAACAATGATAATGTAATTATAGATTTTCGACAAGAAGAAGTCCAACCAGGTACGCATGTACATATAATCTATTTATGTTTTTTCAAAAAACATAAATAGATTTTCCTCATAACGTCGATGAATTCATTGAAACTAAAATTGAAGAAGAAGTTGAATCACCTATAGTTATGCACATAAATCTATATAATATAATCTATGAACATCTGTATATAGTTTAGTTATTTTATGTATGGGTTTTTTTTTTAATATAAACTTTAAATTGAAATATGCAGGAGAATCTATCAACATTGATGATGAAATATTAGAAAATGTTGATACTGACAAATTTGGGAAGACAGAAGTTAAACATTATATAAGATATCGTGTTAAGAATATGTATAATACGTTTTTCAAAGATGAATCAGTAACCGTACAAGCTCAAATTTTACTCTGTCTAATAAAGTCAAGAAATTTAAAAGAAGCTACATGATTATTGGGTATTCAAAAGTCGACAAAAGATACAAAGGTGAAATAGAATGTCTTTGAAAATATAACTAGTGTATTAAAAGATTTTGGAAAATCTCAAAAAAAAGATGTCAGTGTCCACGTAGAGTGATACAAACAACAGTTTTTTCATCTAGAAATATAAAATATCATTTGACACAACACATGGAAAAAGTGATGGGAACCTCAAGAAAAATATTCTACAAACATAGAAAATTTCGATTGCAAATAGATGCAAATGATGAACTTACTTGTTGGACAATTATTTATAGACAACCCTACAAAGATAGACTTGCAGAAAATGTTAAAGAATCGACCCATAATTATTGGTTGACAAAATCTCGTGTTTCACCACATACAAGGTATGTGTTGCAACGAAGAATAACACGAAAACAATATGAATAACATCCAAAACATATATTTCCAATGACACAAATAGAATTGTTCAATAAGTTCAAAGAAGAGTACAAAGAAGTTAAAATTTTCATCAATACATTTGTGCAACAAAAACCATGGTTTGTTAGACGCATCATTATTTGTTACACTTGTTGTTGTCATTTTCATGTGGAATTTGAGTTATATTAAGACACTTTTCTTGATTTTGGTAAAACGTTATGGCCAAGTTCACCTCGTCCTTCCACATTTCGTGCTTTTATATCTGAAATTCTATGTGAAAGAGAAGGGGATGAATTATTTTACCAAAAAAATGTGTTGGTGGAAAGAAAAGTGATCATTTTAGAAATATAAGTTTGTTTCACTCAAAGTATCGTATTTATATGAACGATCAATCATTTTCTAATATAATAGTCAATTGGAAGAGATATGAATATATCAACAACACGACTCGACATTCTTCAAATGATATTTCCAAAAGGATTGATTTGAAAGTAGATAAAATTTGTGTGATAGATTTTTTTAAGAAGTTTAAGGAAGAAATTTATAAATACACCAAGAATTCTCATAGAGCTTGATGGAAAGACCTACAATTCAAACAATCCCATGAACTATTTCCACTAGGGACAATTTTGCTTGTAGTTGATTTTGCAAAGAATTACACATTCGCTGCACAAAAAAAAATACAGAGTGAATATTATCAATATGATCAAATCACTATATTTTTCCACGTTCTATATAGTCATGTTCAACGGAGTCTTGATAACATAGAAAACACCAATGGAAGTCATCATGTTATTAAAGAATATCGCTTTTATATAAGTGAATATCGAGCATATGATACACATTATGTACAACATTTTTTTGATAAATTTTATGATTCATTGAAAGAACATGGGATCAGATTCGATTGACATTGGATATGTTCAGATGGAGGTGCAGGTCAGTTAAAATATTCACGATCATTATATTTGTTGTGCTGGGGTGCTTAAACTCCAAAAGTGTAAATTTCAATTCCAAAAGAATGAATTTTGAGTAATTTTGAATCCAAAAAGTGTGAATCTTAAACTCCAAAAGTCTCAATTTAATTTATTTTTTTTGAATTTTGATTCCAAAAGTGTCAATTTTATTGCTTCATTCCATACCTCTTTTTCATATGGACATTGTACAAATAAATGGTTTACTAATTCTCCATCCTTTTTACACATTATACACCATGTT
>SNQJ01S0002669.1:118242-141172 GCA_010110895.2 Picea sitchensis
TTCGCAGCAAACTACTCTGTATGAGCCTGGTGTATTTTCAATGCTCTAGTGTTTCTGCTGTCAAAATATATTCCCCTCGATAGGGAGGGTGGTTTCCTGAGAACATCGATCAACACAGCTAAATCCAATCTACTCCCAAGAACGCCATATTTTCTGTTCTGGTCAATCCAATAGTCGAGAACAAGTGGTCTTAGTGTTTTGTGGGTTTAGGGTTTTTATCTGAAGATGATGTTGCAGCCGACCCCCGGCGTCGGTCCACCCCCTACGCCTCCGCTGGTTTCAAACGCAGAACCTCCCCAGCAGCAGCATCAACAACAATGGATGGTGATGCAGCATCAACCATTCCATGGTGAGCAGCAGTCGGGTGATGAGATTAAGACTCTCTGGGTCGGAGATTTGCAATACTGGATGGATGAAAATTACTTACAGACGTTCTTTTCTAGAAACGGTGAGGTTGTTGTTTCTACGAGTGTAGAACGCATTGTGCATTAAGATTTTTCTTCGGTAGCTTGTCATTTGATCGTTGGGCTTTGGTGCTTTGTGTATGACTTGTGGTAAGTGCTTACTCATGGATTTGGTTGGACATTTGTATTGTAGAGACATGTTGAATGAAGAGGCTTGGCGCCTGCGTGGGCTGTGGCGCAGATGGTTAGCGCGTTGCGGTTGTAACTTATGTGTTGACTGTTTAGGTTTCCTGGAACATGATTCTATCGGGGACGAAAATGGGGTTCAAGGGAACCAAGTCCAAGAAGAAGGTTGTATACGACAAGAAAATATGTGATTTGTTGGAGCAGTACTCGCAAATGTTGGTCTGTGTTGCAGACAATGTGGAATCGAAGCAGTTGCAGAACATTTGTTCCGGGTTGAGGCCAAATTCGATCGTTCTTAAGGGGAAAAATACCATGATGAAGAGATCCATTCGCCTCTATGCAGAGAAGTCAGGGAACATCACTTACGAGAACCTGATTCCTTTGTTGGTGGTGAGTTTTTTTTTTTTAATGCTCTGGTGTCTTTGCATTTAAGGATTCTAGTTGTCTAGGCTTTTGAGGCCTTTTCTTCTCTAGGGTTTTGAAGGTTTTTTAATTCTCCAGGGTTTTGAGGGTTTAGTTATGAAATTCCATAAGTTTCAGGGTTTTCTATTTCCTTCTGTTTGGGTATGCGTTATTGGATAGGACAATATGTATGCATTAAATGATAGGCTTTGAACAACAAATACGGTGGCAGGTTTTGTGATCAATTTTAGTTTTGTTTGCACTCATGGTGTATTGGTTTTTCTGTTGGATTAAGGTTTAGCAGTCTTATTCATATTGGGTTCTCTGACATGTTTGGTTTTAGCAGTTTGATCTTGCGCGTTGTGTTCTGTTACAGTTCACCTTTTAGGGATTTCTATTTTGCATATTGTTAGTACAGTCGTGGAATTCGTAATGAAAGTGAATGCACAGAGTACTACTTTTAGAATGTTCTTTGTTCTTTAAAGATAGTATTAACTGCTTCGCGCTCGGCTTGTTGGAGAATCCCCTAATGCTAGACGACGTCGACGTCAACTGCCACTCGGAACAGGGATCCAGTAACCCTTTCGAGCTACAAATTATGGATGAAGAACAGAAATGTACGACGGAGGTTAGACTGAGAAAATGGACAACTGAGGTTTTATGGAAAACTGGCATTATCTAATTGGCTTGCTAGACGAAAGTCTAGAAATACTTTCTCATAATATAAACGCAAATTTGGCATAATATAATTTTGATTTATTTTTGGTCAAATTGAGTTATTTCAATTTTGTGCAAAACACATGTATTTTCAAACAAACATATACATTTGTATACTCACTCACCCTGGAACCGATCTGCACAGGCATGCTATTTACATAAGCTAAACATTAAACACAACAACGAGTACATTCTTTATCCAAGTATATGCATAGATACCGAGACCCTCTCATTAATCCTATATAAATGTAAAAACCCTAGTTGTATTCATATTTCACTTGTTTTACTTTCGTAAATTTGTTTTTACATTTTCAATATGTATTTCTTTTATATTTATATTTGTGTTAAAATTTATGTGTTTGGTTTGCAGGTTAGGTGGAGCTAGAGCTTGGAGCTTTGGCCCTTAGGCCCAGATTTCAAACAAAAGCTCTGATACCATGTGAAGTGGTCATATTATTTAACATCAATTAATTCTACATTCTACAAACAAAACAATAAAATTCAATAATTCCTTTTATGTTTACACATACGCATTTTAAATTGATCAACGAATAATAAATTTTTATAACAGAATGAAAACAAATAAATAATTTTAAATACATGGGTCTGATGCTAACCCTCTGTTTGTTCGCTTGTCCTGTTGACCTTTGCTAAACTGTGAAAACACTGCCCAAACCTTGTTCCACCCTGCCAACTAGGAAAACTTCCTAGCTCCAGGATATCATATGGATATCCTGGCCCCCATGCCCAAAACCTCCAGGAAACTGGTGCCCCTGTACTAAACCTTTCGACTCCCAAACTCAACTCTCCTCTCTGCAAATCCAAGAGATCCCCAAAAATCAATCCCCAAAATCTCTCGTCGAATGATCCCCTCTTTCGTAACCTCCTCCGCTCATATTTCCCCTTCACCAACTTCCCCCTCATTCATTACTTTCCTTATCCGTTTATTAATTATCTTATCCTTTCATAGTTAATGCCCCTTATCTCATTATTCATGTTCCTTATCCCCTTTATTTATTATTTTATCCTATATTTAATGTCCTATCCCTTCCCGAATACGTAAGCTTTAATTTAACAATATAATTTATTAACCCCCCCTTAATTCTTTACTTAATTAATTAATGAGTCAATTAATAATTAATTAATCCTTGACAATCATGAACAAGTAATTAATAATAATTAATTAGTTAATGTTATTTAAGAAATAATTATTGTTTAGCTAACTTTTAGGGCAGTTAGATTATTAAATTAATTATAATTAATAATCCTATACATCTATTTAAGCAGGGTCGTTACAACAAATTTTAGTGTCTAAAGTTAGATAATACCCTGAAAATAAATTCACTTGTGTATGCAGAAAGTTCGCAAAGCTCCATATTAAGCCATTATTCGAGGAAAACACTTATCTCTTCTTCTGCAGTGGAATAAATGTTCTGATATAACTAAATTCCCTTTCAAATTAAAAGACTCACAAATATCCATATTAATCCATTCTTCCAAGAAAATACTTATATCTATGAAAGTTCACAAATATCCATATTAAAAGTCATTCTTCTGAGAAAATACTTATCTCCTCTTTCTGCAGTGGAATAAATGTTCTCATATAATCTTTCTTGTACGTGCAGAAAACACAAATCTGCATATATATTAAGTCATTCTTCAAAAACCATTTAAATCTTTCATCTTTCTATATGGGATGTATGCATATTAAATATAACCAAATGCTCTTTGAAATACACCTTCATCATTATCTAAACATAAGTGAGATCATGCAAGTACATATATTATTTGTAAATATACAAATGTTGGTTTTTGTGGTTAGTAAAAAATTAGTTAAGAGTTTGACAATACCCAAAAAATGAATTCATTTAGTTATATGCAGAAAACACAAATCTCCATATTACACCATTCTTGGACAAGAAGGAAAGGAATGCACTCGAAGAAAAAATAGAATCTTCCCCTTTTCTTATGTGGGATAGAGTATGTTCTCAAATAATCATATGCTCAAGTTCAAAATTAGGTCTGCATCATGATCTAAACATAATTAAGATTGAATGTACCATTTTAGATGACAATAAGATTATAAAGGAGTTCTATATATTTCAAAATGATTGATCGAGGCGTTGAAAATTTATACAGACACTAGTTGAGTAACCCTTCTATGAATAGGAAAGGCTTGATTAAAAGGTTGATTAAACAAAAATTTGAAAAAAAAAAAGCATATTCAACAAAAATAAGATTGAACACTTATATATAAAAGGCCCCGCATAAAAATAAACTAAAACTCACTAATGTGCAATGTACATACATTTAAGAATCATCATGAATAGACACATCCTTCTCAGGTATGGATGCATACTCCTCAATATCAATCTCTCGCACTCTCTTATCCACATTCTCTTCAATCATACTCCCATGCACTCTCTTCCCCTCATTGCCCTATAACACATTTCAAATTTGTGCATTTGAAAATTAAATTTAAATGATTATAACACATTAAATTGTAGTTTTAAATTTTGAAACATGTAATACATGTGGTGTCCCAACCTGAATATGATCAACCACACAAGAGGATGGAATTACCATGGTCGGTTGAGTCACGGTCTTACCCACCATAACCTAAGATTCAATAAATTATATATTGTTTAATACATTTTTTTTTAAATTAATAATTTAAATGACATTGCAATTTTCATATATAACTAAATTTGTTTTCAACATGAAATGATACATGTGAACACCCACCCTCTTCAAACTCTCCCAATGAGAATTGGGACAAGCCTACCCAAGTAGTGGGAGAGAGAATAGGAATTTGTGAACAACACAACTAAGAATTATATAGGGTTCAATGTGTTCACATTAATACAAAAACATAAATTTCATGTATGTTGATTATTCAACAAGTTGTGAATATTGGACAACTAAAGTGCTCATATCTGGATATTAGAAAACACATACCTGATTCAACCCATCCAAATTTAAACTCGTTGAATCAAGTCCCCTATTTATTGGAGATTCATTTAACATATGACCAAACTGCAATTAATGACAATAACAACTCAATTATTTCTAAAGATACAGTGATATGTATATATATCTAGAACTACAAGAAAATTATCCTCAAATGCATAAAAAATTTACTAACTATAACACATACCAATCCGATGTTTGGTTCATAATTCTGAATTAAGAACTTCCAACCATTAGGGAAAAAAATTTCATACTCTCGTATATCTTCTATGGACATGGAATCTATTTCATCATTTTTTTTGTAAACAAAATTGGCTCGATAATTGGCTTCTGTTCTCTGACGGTTCAAACCAACATCAACACCATAAAGAATTGATCCTAAATTTTCTTTGATTGCATTCCTATCCTCCTTTCCAACATCTGATGTAGCTCGCATATCTTAATGTGAGGAAAATGTCATTCTTGGATGAGATACCAAAGGTCGTGGAGGCCTCTGCAATGATGCATTTCGATATGCCCCTTTGGGATGGGTCGAATTAACTAAATAACTCCATAGTTAAGAATGCTTGAGCTAGAGACATCTTGGGATGGGTGACCACCTAGGAAGTGCTGGTTACCGAGTGCGAGCCCTAGAAGTGATGGTTGATGCTATGCGATTAATTTCGTCGGTTTCAATCCATTTCTTCACCCCTATGAGCATCATTTGATGTAATGAGTGCTTAGTGGACTATTCAAATCATGAGAATTATTGGTCATTTGCGACTTATACTCATGGATATGGGTCATAGATTAATGAATTACACTACTCAATTAATCCCGAAAATGATATCTAATATTTTTGCATTGTGGAATCCCCTCTATGCTTAAATAATAAGAGTGAAGGGAGCTCTAACTAGATAGTTCATAAGGCACAAGACTTGCTATGGTTTTGCAAATGGGGTAGCAATTTAAGTGGGCTTGATTGTGGGGAAAACTCCACAGTTAAGAATGCTTGAGCTAGAGGTGTCTTGGGATGGGTGACCACCTGGGAAGCCCTGGTTATCGGTTGCAAGCCCTAGAAGTGATGATTGATGCTATGCGATTAATTTCGTCGGTTTCAATCCCATTTCTTCACCTCTTTGAGCATCACCTGATGCAACGAGTGCTAAGTGGACTATTCAAATCATGATAATTATTGGTCAGTTGTGATTAATACTCATGGATATGGGTCATAGATTAATGACTTACACTACGCAATTAATCCCGAAAATGATATCTAATATGTTGCACTATGGAAGCCCCTATATGCTTAAATAATAAGAGTGAAGGGAGCTCTAACTAGATAGTTCATAAGGCACAATACTTGCTATGGTTTTGCAAATGGGGTAGAAAGCTAAGTGGGCTTGATTGTGGGGAAAACTCCATAGTTAAGAACGCTTGAGCTAGAGGCGTCTTGGGATGGGTGACCACCTGGGAAGTCCTTGTTACTGGGTGCAAGCCCTGGAAGTGATGATTGATTCTATGCGATTAATTTCACCGGTTTCAATCCCATTTCTTCACCCCTGTGAGAATCACTTGATGCAATGAGTGCTAAGTGGACTATTCATATTATGAGAATTATTGGTCAGTTGCGACTAATACACATGGATATGGGTCATATATTAATGACTTACACTATGCAGTTAATCCCGAAAATGATATCTAATAAGTTTCACTGTGGAAGCCCCTCTATGCTTAAATAATAAGAGTGAAGGGAGCTCTAACTAGATAGTTCATAAGGCACAATACTTGTTGTGGTTTTTCAAATGGGGTAGCAAGATAAGTGGGCTTGATTGTGGGGAAATCTCCACAGTTAAGCACGCTTGAGCTAGAGGCATATTGGGATGGGTGACCACCTATGAAGTCCTGGTTACTAGGTGCAATCCCACATAAGTGATGATTGATGTTATGCGATTAATTTCGCCGGTTTCAATCCCACTTTTTCACCCTTGTGAGCATCACCTGATGCAATGAGTGTTAAGTGGACTATTCAAATCATGAGAATTATTGGTCAGTTGTGACTAATACTCATGGATATGAGTCATAGATTAATGACTTACACTACACAGTTAATCTCGAAAATGATATCTAATAAGTTTTATATTGTAAAATGATTTGACTATTAAATGAAAAATAATGACAGGTAAATAACTTCACTCTTTTTTACACTAAATTAAAGAGAATGACACCTAAATAATGTGAAAATATAATATATAACATGATTTTTATATATTAAAATGATCTAAATAATAAATAGTGTTTATGAGCCTGTCCCTGTACATGGACATGGCCGAATTCGGCCCTGTCCAGCTCCTAAAACGTAAGATATCTAAATAAATGAAATTTAAATTAAAGATGTTATCGGATAGAAAAAAATCGTCCGGCTAATATGGTACACGATATTTGAGGTCATCGTCATGGTACCGTTTGATTTGAGATCTAAAGGTTTGATTGAAAACACTTGTCTTTCGACCGAAATAATTAGTAGTTCGGCCGAAAAAAGGTCACTAGGAATTTTGGAGACCCGATTCTCACAAAAGTGTTACCCACCTTCATGATTTTACCCTTGAAACATTTCAAAATTTTCATGTATGGATTGAAAATGAAGAACAATATCATATTGACACTCTTTGTACTGATAATGGAGGAGAATATACTTCTAATGAGTTTGAAAAATATCTTTGTCAACATGAGATTAAAAATCAAACCAATGTTCCATACAATCCTTAGGAGGATGGTGTAGTAAAAAGAATGAACATGATAGTCTTGAATATGATACGTTTCATCCACTTCATCAAAACATGGGGTTCAATTGGATGATGTGATTGGGAGGATTAAAAGGTTTAATCTTGATGAAAATGTAGCACCATTTCAATAAGTTGAGAAACTTGGACCATCACATAAATTTCCAAGGTGGGTCATGAAGACACTTGAAAGTGTTCATCCCGATGAGGTTGGGAAGTTAGGGACATAAGTTCAACAAGAAAAGGAGATGGAGGTGATGTAGATGATTTAGATTTAGGTGATGTCAATCATACAAAAGTTTCATATAATTGTAAATTGAATTTATCTACTAACTTTGAACAACTTCCTTTGAAGAAATTGTTTCTTATGATGAGTGGAAATATGCTACGTAGAAGGAGTATGATGCTCTCATCAAGAATGGGACATGGAAGTTGGTGGTCCTCCATTTGGAACCAAACCAATTGGTTGCAAGTGGGTCTACAAGAACAAGTAAAACTCATATGTTTCACTTCACAAGCATAAGGAAAGTCTTGTTGTGAAAGAGTATGGACATAAATAAGGCATAGCTATGAGGAGGCTTTTGGCCCCATAGAAAAATGTGATACCGTTTGTGAAGGGTCCATAACATAAGGTATGAAATCTCATCAAGTCTTTGTATGGCCTAAAGCAAGCACCTTGCACATGGTATGAAAAGATAAATTAGCATATTTCGAAGATCAATTTCAAACAATTTGATCTTGATGATGCAACTTTGTTTATCAAGAAAGTTGGAAAGATTGTTGTATATATTATGGTGTATGTAGATGGTATTTTGATAACAGGGAACAATGAAGCATATATTGCATCCATAAAGAAAGAATTGAAGATGACAGACATGGAACACTTTCACTACTACTTGGGTAATGAAGTAACTCATAATTTAATATATATATTCATCTCCCTAAAGAAGTACATTGAGGAGTTATTGAATAAATTTGGCATCATTGATTGTAATCCTCTCTACTTGATTGAAGCAAAATTTGAAGTTAGCATCAAAAGACGGGAATGAATTTGAGGATGCAACTGAATATAGACAACTTGTGGGGAGTCTCATCTACCTTACCACTACTAGACCAAATATTTCATTTTTGGTTGAGAACCTTTCTAAGTTCATGAAAAAGCCTTGTGAAGGACATTGATTTGTTGCAAAGAGAGTTCTAAAGTACTTGAAGGGAACTCAATACTTTGGTTTCAAATACTCTAAGGTGGAGGACTTCAAAGTAGTTGGATATACATATTCATACTTTGATGGGGATAAGGAAAATGGAGTGTCTACCTCAAGATACCTTATGAGTCTTGGATTAGCAACTATATCTTGAATATCACAAAAATAGTGCATTCCAATAGATTCTATATAGGAAGATTATGTGGTTGTTGCGGAGGCAATAAAGGAGATTGTATGGCCTAAGAAGATGCTAGAGGATTTGGAGGAGAAACCAATGAATGCTACTCCACTTTTGATTGATAACACTTTTGCAATCAAGTTGGCCAAGAATCGTAGATTCCATGAATCCATGATCAAACAAAGCACATCAACATGAAGTACCATTTCATTTGACAACATGTAGAGGCCAAGACCATTCATTTGGTACATTGTTCCACAAGTGAACAAATTGCGGACATCTTCACATATGTGCTTGTAAGAGAAAAGTTTGAAAAGTTCAGAAAGATGTTTGGACTCACAAACACCCATTTGGATTAAGGGGGGGAATGTTAGATACCTAATCCTATGGATTATGGTGTATTGCAAATTAATTATTATTAATTTAGTAGAAATATAACAAGTAGTAGGTGAATAGGAATAATCATTAGACCTTTTGGCCAAAAATCCTAGATTTCATAATCAAACAATACACATCAACACTAAGTATCATTTGATTCAACAAAATATACAGACCAAAACCATTCATTTTACTACATTATTCCACAATTGAATAAATTCACTAAAAGTGTTTAGAAGATAAAAGTTTGAAAAGCTCATAAAAATACTTGGACTCACAAACACCTAAGAAAATGTTAAATACCTACTGATATATTTTTATGTCACTAACATTAATAAAAATAAAATTCATTTGAAACCTTTCAACAATTAAATAAAAATAAAATTCATTACGCCGTACACCTATTGATAATGGGCAGATTTAATAGGGGTTTAGTGCTTAATAAGTTTTCTATGGACAAGATTAAATATGGCTGGAATATTCTTAGTAGTCACATAAAATAAATGGTTGTGATTTCAATCATTAACTTCCTAGCTATTATAAAGACATCCGTTTATGTGTTTACTTTTTTACATTTACCAAATCATATTTAAAAATTACTTTGATCAGGCACAATTATGTGGCTGTACTAGTTTAAAACCTGTGAGCAATCGAATGTCTTGATTCAACTACTATTGCATTATTTGTAACGCTGTCCCCTCAATTGAAAGGATAGAAAATTTGGTAAAAAAGAATGCCCCCAATTTATCTTCATTGTTGTTTTATTTTTTTTATTTAAAGAAAAAACGACAGGAGGACACTGAGACAACAGTTAGGATGTCAGGTTGCTTATTATCATATTCCACTGTGCTTAAAACTTGCGCTGGAGCATGTACAGCAGCATACAGGAGTATGCATTTACTTCTTATTCCATTTTTTCCTATCCTTGACTCTACTTCTACGTGCAATCTTAGCCAATCCCCTTTTCACTCTTGATCAATCCAGTCCCACTGGCGTGTCTGAAACCAAAATAATTAAAATGACAGTTTTCCCTCTGAACCCAACAATCTTTCTGCATCAGGATCCCTGACGACAAAACCCGGTACCCGTTTATAGCCCGAATCTCAGTAATACGGGGAATTTAATAACCATTGTGTACAGCAAACTTTTGGGATGATGTTTCAGAAGTGTGCTAACTCGTGAGTAATTTTTTTTTATTGTTTTTGGGCAATTATTTTTTTTCGTTAGTTTTTGGGCAGTTTATTTTTAAATTTCTAGTCAATTCAGAATTTTGATCGATTTTCTGAGCATTTGGGTTGGTTTAAATGGGGCATAACTCCTAGGGTAAGATTTTAAAATGCATGAAACATTGACCTATATGAAACTCAAACTACTCCAGAAAATTTGACCAGATTCAGATCCATTATTTTACCTAAAAAACAAAACTCGAGAGGAAAGATTGCTTCCATTAACTTATTCCTTATGCTTCGAACGAAAAGGTCACTGTAAAACTGGACAAAAGCTACGGAAGCATAGACAGAAACCCTAATTTCAAGAAAATGTATCTGGATTGACAGTAACAGACGTACGACGACAATATATATGCATGCAGAAGATCCTGAAAGGTCGCCCCGAATTTAATATCAAATTTAAACGAGGATCGTGCCCAAAAGACACAAAAACGAATCGATTTACTGATTAGTCAACCCACGCCCAATTCTGACGCACGTGGAGCCGAGCTGGTAGTCCAGTCTTATGAGATCGTAGACTATGCGATGGTCTGGTTGGCAGTATTTCAAGCCAGCTAAGCAGCGCTAACTGTGCGATAGTTTGGTTGGCAGTATTGTCAAGCCAGCTAAGCGGCGCCAACTGCGCACTTCATTTGATGTTTTGTTGTATGGAAGATCTTATTAATTCCATAAATTCTTATATAAAGTGAGTTTTAAATATATTTATATAAATCTGGATATAAAATAAAACTCAATACAATTAATAAAAACTTACTAAAAAATTATAAGTATATATCCGATGAATATGAAAGGATGTTCTTGTACTCTCTCAAAATTCCGATGAAATGGAAAATCACAAGCATAGGCAAATTTTGAACTTCATATGTTTCTTTCATTCACGAATGATGCAAATCACACATTCATTTCCAATATTTTGACTTTCAATAATGTTTATAACAGTCATTGACTTTCTTACCTGCCTTCTAATATTAAAAAATTAAAAACAATACTTCATATCAACCTTCTAAATAACTTTGTTTTTAATTATTTTTTATGCCCTTTAATTGTTTTCAATTTTTTCGTTTTCGGGGACAATCTTGTAACTTTATGTTGGCTTTATAACGTGTGGTTTGTCGAGAACCATTTTTTCAAAAAAAATATAAAAATATAGCGTATAGAAGTTTATTAAAATGCAAGTCATTTTAAATTACATTATTTTTATTAAAATATAAATATATTTGTATATTATAATTGAAATATATAAACATATAATGTATTTGTGGTTAACACACTCAGCTCCTATGTGTGTAAATATTAGATTTATCAGTAGGGTCTAACTCAAGTGGTTATTTATACACCTGAGTGGGCCTAATGGTTAAGAACATGTGTTTCTTCTTAAGAGGTCACAGGTTCAAATCCAGAGGGGGGTAGGGTATGTATACCTTCGTAGACTTTATCAGTCAAATCGCTAGGTGAAGGGGGGTCCCTTGTCCCACAAACAAGGGGGTCTCATACACCAATTTGGTGTGTTGGCTTGGCCGTGACCTTAAAAATAGATTATTATTATTATTACTATTATTATATATATTATTGTAAGGAAAAATAAAGGAAATATGCTAAGTAGAGAGGTTAGTTTTTTCAATGGAGATGATATGTCCCTACCCTAGCTGTGATGGAACCCCTTTGAGGTTGTGGGGTTGAAGCTTTCAAAGCATGAGTGGAACTAAGCCAATAATGATTGCTTGGAATGAATCAATCAAACTTACGATATTAGAGCCAAGCTAGTCAAAGGAGATCCCTATAAAGGTGTTGGAGTAGATGGGTGTAAATATCCCTAGGGGTTCGAGAGAGTTGGATGGAGTTTATTTGTTAATTTAAGTGTGTACTTGTAAATTAAGGTTTTCAAAGATAAAAGAGATTGAAAGAGTTAAAGCGTTGGAGAGGCTTTATTAACATGAACTAAAACGTATAAATAAGCAAGGGAGCGACCTCAAGGCATAAGAGAATGTTAGATTAGCAATTGGGGTGAGTCGTATGGAACTATCAATTACATGTCATAGACTTGGCATAATGGTTTAGATGCCCGAATAAACTCTTTATTGCATAACTTGTGGATCAACAATCACAAAACCTCGAGGAACTAGTGGTGTTCTTAGTGCGAAGAGATTAGGGAGGATTCAAGGGTTTGACCCAAATTGACTTCGCAGATAGCAAGTCCAAAATGGGTTTGGTTGCCTATAAACCCAATTTAAGGCATCCCACGTTTCCGTGGATCCATCCAAAGGATTTTCACCTCCAAAGGTAAGAATGAAGATAGGGAATGCCCCAAATGTGCACCTTAAGGGGTCAAAATGATTCAAAAAAGCAACCAAATGCTAGGGACTAAGGGAGAATAGGAGTCTAAGGAACCCAAGGGCCTGATTTTGTACCTGTATGTATGCAGCACATTAATAAAATATAAACACCGCCGCGTGCAGGCCGACACGATGAATGAGTGATGGGGGACTAAGCTTCCATAGAGTGGGCAAGGAATTAGGGGTTGGAAGGTGGGAAAAGGGGGCTAAGTGTTGAGCCTACGGGCTTAAGTCTTGGGAATAATAATTTAATATTATTCCAAAAGACATGTGATTAGTATGTTTTTATCCTAAGTTCTTTTGGAATGACATGTGACTTCCAAATGGAAGGAACGCGTGCTGAAGGAATGTATGCAGTTGCATGGGTGACAAGTGTCAACCCAGGCGCATGCAAATAAAAGGGCTAAGATGAGACGCGTTGGGGGTTCGACTTCCATTCCTGTCGACTGTTGTGTGGGTTCCTCCTGCATTCCACCTGACCGTCTGAGCATGAACCTGTCTTACCTCGGCAAGAGACCTCGTGCAATTCCGAAACCGTGGGAAAAGTCTGTGTTGATTTCTGGAAAGCCAAGACATCCTCTGTCTGAATTGATCGAGCCTGTGTGTGGAATCTCTGTCCAAAAGCCATGTCCGTGAGACCATCTGCCATTGTTGAACCTATTGGAAAGCCCGTGTTTGTTCTCCCCATTGGTTGTTGTGGCCACGCAGTGTTGGATTGTGTGGGACGTGTTGACTAGTTGAAAAACACTCTCTATGGGTGAGAGAGGTGATTGAGGTTGGAAGAACAGGTTGTTGGCCTGTGAGCGATTCTCTCCAGGTGAGAGAGTGCGCAGAGGAAGGAGAGAACTCTTGGAAGGAACCCTGTAGCTGCCACAGACCTTGGAGACTTCCGGTCCGGTCTGTTTCTATAACCCAAGGCAAGGGAGGTTAGCAGCCGAAGGACTGTCTAGGTGACAGAGAAGGTGTATACTCCTGGGGTGGAACAGGCATGTGGGGAAGGAGAGTATGTGGGCAGTGAGCATGAGTGGTTCCTGGGAGAGAATTCCTTCCTTCTAACTATGTGTTTTCCATGTAACCTCAGCCTAGTCTAGGATTCCCTGCCTTGGGGGTGGAGCTTAGTCCCAGCTCGGGGGTGACCCAGTGCTGAGATGACGAGCAGTGTGGTCTAAGGCTGGGAGGTTCGTGGAAGGCCTGTACTTGGTTGGTGAAACTACCGTTGTTTCAAAGATAAGTACCAGATGATGCTTTAATTACATTTTTGTATCTCTATGTATTATAATTATCATGTATTCTGCTGTGCATTTGGATTAATGTTAATTCCATGGATTATTTATGTTAGTAATAATTCTTATGCTTACTCTGAGCTTAAATGTTTAATTTGTTTTAAATGCATGTGGATTATATAATGCCTATATGAGCTATGTGAAAAGTGGTGTTACAACTTGGTATTAAACCAAGTAAGCCTTGGTAACAGAAAAGTGGCATTACAATTTGGTATCAGAGCCAAGGTTTCGACACTGAGCCTAGATGGGCCATTTGAGTGGTCTTTGGACCGAGGGTGTGAGGAGAAATTGTGTCTATCGGACCGATTTCAGACCCTAGAATGCTCTAGATGTGTCAAGGAGTTACTAGACATGCTTACAAGCTCAGGAGGTATAGCAGTGTTGTGAAACCGTAGCTGGTGTGGTATAGGGCCACAGGGGGAGAGGACTCCACACCAGAAGTATTGGAGCCTTAGGATCTATTCAGAAGGGAAGGCGAACCCTTGTGATCGTCAGATCTGGGGAATGTGCACAGGGTTTAAAGACCCTTTTGAGTTGCACAGGAACGTGGAAATCGCGATACGCGAAATCCTGAAATTCGTCAGGACCATCCATCAGGGAAACCACGTGGTTGTCGAACGACGTTTCAGCACCTGGGAAACCAAAAAGGAAGACCCTTGTGTTCACAAGTCGTGAGTTAGCGAAACATAGATTCCCAAAATGATCTAAACCGTAGATCGTAGGAGAGGATTTGACCATCAGATCAAAGTGGAAGAGTAAACCGCAATTCAGGGTTTCGGCAAACGGAAGTTTGAGATGTGGGATGCACGAAATCCAGATGCTCGAAACCCCAAAAGGCCGAAAAGATATGCGTCGTAGATCTAAGGAAAGGAGTCTAACTATTGGTTTTTGCTTGGAATGGACATGGGTGCATGAATGTGTACCACGTGCCAGTGAGTCAAGAAGACGGGTGAGAGTGGTGAGACCCGATAACATCACCGATGGTGACGTGGACCCTCTGGAATGTGCCACATGCCATTGTGGTTTAGGGCGCAACTGTGTTGTGGGTCCAGAGAATAAAGTAAATCAGAATTTCGGAAGTCAGGGGTTGGAAAGGAAAGCGAGTTTGGAAGTCTCAAGAACCGAAACCCTGAAACCTGAAATTTTGAAGTCCCGAAGCCATCAGAGACTGAAGAACCGTAACAGGTTTTAAGGGCGACAACTGTGTTGTGGGCCCAGAGAGCAAGGAAACCGAAATTTCAGATTTCGGGGATTGTAGCGACAAGAAGTTAGGAGTCACTACATAGTGAACTCCCGGGTACCGAAAACCCGAAGTCCTGAAGTCCCGAAATTTGAAAAGCCGAACAGAGCTCAGAAAACTTTGTGAAGTCAAAATGTTTTGTTTTCTTGTTCATGTTGGCTTATGAATGTTGTAAGTTTTCTTGAAGGTTTAAGGGCCTGACGAACTTCAGATTGATTGCACATTGTGTGTGCAGAGTTCAACGAGTGTCAGGGTAACCAAGAATAGACGTCGAGTAAGGAAATGGAAGAGGTGCGGAGTGCCTCCATTTTAGAGGACGAAAGAGAAGGAAAGAATGTCAACTTGGGAATCAAAGGAACAAACTCTAATGGGCACGGAAAAGAGATAGATAAAGAAAGACGTATGATGAAACTCATTGAAAAATTGTAGAAAGATGCCCAGGCTCGCCGAGATGATAGCTGAAAGCTCATGAAAATCAGGGATCAGCAGGGTGAATTCAACTTAAAAATGTTGAAGAGCCTGGAAAGAATAGAAAAGAAATTGGAAAAATAGAGTGACACAAGTAGATCAAGAAGTGTTAGAACTCCTGAGAGGAGAAGAAGATCGAGGAGTAGTAATAGACATTATCGTCTCTCCCTAAATCATTATGGCAGGGAAACACACAGTAGTTCAAGCCTGTCCCCTACCAGAAAACACCAAAAATTTGGAAAGGATGAATTGAAAGGGGAGATGAACAAGATCAAGCCTCCAACGTTTGATGGAGAACATAAGAAGGAGGAAGATGTCGAGACATGGTTTCTTGGCATGAAGAAATATTTCCAACTGCAGAACTATTCCGCTCATGCAGAAGGAAGAATTGTGATGTACCAGCTAAAAGGAAAAGAATCCATGTGGTGGGATCAGTTTGTGCAAGTGCAGCACATCAAAGAGAAAGATATCACTTGGAAGGAGTTTAAGAGGTATTTCAAGAAGAAATACCCGACCAAAAGATATTATGACAGAAAGATGAAGGAGTTCTTCGAACTCAAGCTAGGCAACATGACCATTGATGAGTACGAACGAAGTTTCTTGGAACTGTTGAAGTATGTTCCATTCATCAAAGATGAGTCTGTCAAGATTCAAAGGTATCTGAGTGGACTACCACCTTCCATTGGTGATAAGATTCAGTATGATGATCCTAAGACTATGGAAGAAATAATAAGAAGGGTGAAATGCTTGTATGAACAACAAAGAGAAAAGCCTACCTTTCGAAAGGCTTGGGATGACTAGAAGAGGTTTAAGAAGGAACAGAGGCAGAAGCGAAACAAACCTCCCTTTTTCAAGAACAGTCCTTGGGGACAATCATCTTTTAGAGAGCCCAGGAAGGCTGAAGTGAGTGAGCAAATGCCCAGACCATCACCTATGGAGTGTTGGGGCTGTAAAGGGAACCATAGGTATAGAGACTGCCCCCACAGAAAAGATAAAGCAAGAATTGTCCATACTATTCAACAAGATGAAACAGTGGAGGATATGGGCAGTAGAATGCCAAGGATCTACGCAACCCTAGACAACAAGCAAGCAGAATTTCAATCACACATGATTGAAGTGGAAGGTATGATTAACAACCAACCACTAATTATTTTAATTGATTCAGGGGCTAGCCATAGTTATGTAGATCCTAGGGTGGTGGAAAGTCTGCGTTTATCAAGAAGCAAACATGAAAATTCTTGGTTAGTATAGTTGGCTACAAGGACCAAGAGGAAGGTCACTGAATTGGTTAAGTCATGTTCAGTGGACATGAAAGGATTGAGCACTAAGGCTGAATTGAATATTCTGCCTTTAGACTCTTATGACTGCTTAATTGGAATGGACTAGTTGGACCAACACCATGCCCTCTTGGACTGTCATAACAAGAGGTTTACATGCCTTGACGAAGAGGGAAATCGAAAAACAGTCCAAGGAATTCCCAGAGCTGTGGTTGTCAGAGAAATCTCAGCCATGTAGCTGAAGAAGTGCTACAAGAAGGGCTGTCAATTATTTGTAGCCTGTGTGGGAGAAGCATCCATATATGCAATCTTGAAGTTGGAATACCATGAGGTACTCAAAGAGTTCAAGGACGTATTTCAGGAGGTACCTAGACTACCTCCGAAGAGGGACATCAATTTTTCTATAAATTTGATACCAGGAGCAACTCTAGTTTCGAAGGCTCCTTATAGAATGAGTGCGTCAGAGCTAAAAGAGTTGCAATTGCAGCTTGAAGAGATTTTGAAGAAGGGGTATATTCACCCAAGCGTGTCACCTTGGGGTGCCCCAGTCCCATTCGTGAAGAAGAAAGATGGGACGTTGAGGTTGTACATTGATTTCCGGTAGTTGAATAAGGTAACTGTCAAGAACAAGTATCCTCTACCAAGGATTGATGATCTTTTCGATCAGTTGAAGGGTGCGAGAATATTTTCGAAGATAGATCTCATATCTGGATATCACCAAGTGAGAATAAATGATGAGGACATCAACAAGACCACCTTTAGAACAAGGTATGGTCATTATGAATTCACAATGGTGTCGTTTGGACTGACAAACACACTTGTTGTTTTCATGTGCTTAATGAATGGTGTATTCATGGACTATTTAGACAAGTTTGTCATAGTCTTCCTGGATGACATCTTGGTGTATTCCAAGTCGGAGGAAGAGCATGAACAACACTTGAGAATGGTTCTGCAAGTGTTGAGAGAACACCAGCTGTATGCCAAGCTAAGCAAATGCTCCTTTTATCAAAGGTAGATCCATTACTTGGGACATATTATTTCAAAAGAAGGGATCGTTGTGGATCCTGAAAAGGTTGAGGCCATCCGAGAATGGTCAGCGCCAAGGAATGTGGCAGAAGTTAGATCTTTTATTAGTTTGGTAGGCTATTACAAAAGGTTTATAGCAGGGTTCTCAAAGTTAGCTCACCCTATTACTTCCTTGCAAAGGAAGGAGAAGAAGTTTCAGTGGACTGAAGAGTGTGAGAGCAGTTTCCAATGATTGAAGCAACTGTTAACCAGTGCTCCAATCCTGAAGATTGCAGATCCAAATATGGATTTCGTGGTGTGCACAGATGCGTGTAAGGAGGGACTAGGAGGAGTTCTCAGCCAAGAGGGATTTGTAATCTGTTATGAATCCCGAAAGCTGAAAGAGCATGAAAGGAATTATGCCACTCACGATTTAGAGCTGGCAGCAATCATCCACACATTGAGGAAATATAGACATTACCTCATGGGAAAGAGATTTGAATTGAGAACAGACCACAACAGTCTGAAGTATTTATTTGATCAGCCGACTTTAAATGTCAGGCAAACCAGATGGCCGGAGTTTCTATGTAAATATGACTTTGATATCAAGCATATCAAAGGGAAAGAAAATAAGGTGGTTGATGCACTCAACAGAAAAGTGCACGAATTACATGCTACATCCATTAGCATGTTCAGGACTGAGATTAAGGATAGAATTTTGGAAGCTGCAAATGTTGATTTGCAGTATAGAGGTCTGGTAGCAAAGCTACAACAGCGTGAGAGACCACAGACCCAAGGAAGTTACACCTTGGGAATTGATGGCTTACTTCTGTATAAAAACAAAGTGTACATACCCAATGTCCAAGAATTGAAGCTGACAATTCTAAAAGAAATGCATAACGTGACATATGCCAGACATCCTGGTTATCAAAAGACTGTAGCAGTAGTCAAAAGCCATTACTTTTGGCCAGGTCTGAAGAAATAAATCACTGAATACATCGCTATATGTATGGAGTGATAGAAAGTTAAGGCTGAGCATAGGCACCCAGCAGGGTTGCTGCAACCTTTACCCATTCCTGAGTGGAAATAGGAAGTGGTGACAATGGTTTTTCTCACAGAATTGCCCAGAACAAGCAAGCAACATGATTCAATCATGGTGGTGGTGGACAAGCTTACAAAAGATGCCCATTTTATTCCACTAAAAACCACTCAGAAGGCAGCAGATGTTGTTGATATCTTCTTAAAAGAAGTGGCACGCTTACACAAAATTCCTAAGACAATTGTGTCTGATAGGGACCCAAAATTCACCTCGAATTTTCTGGAAAGGATTGTTTAAGGGATTCAGAATGAATCTGAACTTTAGTACAATGTATCATCATGAGTCTGATGGTTAGATAGAAAGGGTGAACAGTGTAATATAAGACATACTGAGAATGTATGTGATGGATAAACCATCAAGGTGGGAAGACTACCTGCATTTGGTAGAATTCACCTACAATAATGGGTATCATGCATCGTTGAAGATGAGCCCATTTGAAGCACTTTATGGAAGAAAGTGCAACACTCCAGTGAGCTGGGATAATCTAGCTGACAGAGCGGTAGTTGGGCTAGAGTTTCTCAAAGAGATGGAAGACCAAATGATAAGAATTAAACAGAATCTAAAAGTTGCCCAGGACAGGTAGAAAAGTTATGCTAATAGTAACAAAAACCACAGAGAATTCAAAGTGGGTGGCCACGTTTTCCTGAAAGTGAAAACTAACAAGAGTTTCCTGAATTTGGGAAGTTGCGCCAAGTTGGCAACAAGATTTTGTGGGTCGTTTGAAATCCTGGAAAGGATTGGGACAGTTGCATACATGCTTGCATTACCTACATCTATGACTGTACATAATGTGTTTCATGTTTCACTGCTTAAGAAATATATACCTGATGCTAATCATGTTATCGATTGGAATGTGATTCAGGTGGAACCAGAAGGTGTCCTGCAAGTGCATCATGTGTGCATATTGGACAGGAAAAGAAAACATCTCCAGAATCGAGCTATAGATCTTGTAAAGGTCCAGTGGACCTGGTATGGTCTTGAGGATGCGACATGGGAGCATGCAGATGCTATGCAGGCAGAGTACCCACATCCTTTTGAAAATTTTGAAAATCTTGTAGAGACAATCTAAGGTTGCACTGAGGACAATGCATAAATAAGGGAGGGGGGATTCTAGTTTCCCCAAGATCGAACCATTTGTAAGTCTGATGTATGAAATGAATTGTAAATATGTTTTATAGGTTGGTGAGCCAAGTTTGTATAATCCAATGGGCTTATGTGATTGTTAGGCCATAGAGCCTAAGGGTTGGAGGCCAAGGGCCTGATTTTGTACCTGTATGTATGCAACACATTAATAAAATATAAACACTACCGCGTGGAGGCTGACACGATGAATGAGTGATGGGGGACTAAGGTTACATAGAGTGGGCAAGGAACTAGGAGCTGGAAGGTGGGAAAAGGGGGCTAAGTGTTGAGCCTAGGGGCTTAAGTCTTGGGAATAATAATTTAATATTATTCCAAAAGACATGTGATTAGTATGTTTTTATCCTAAGTTCTTTTCGAATGACATGTGACTTCCAAATGGAAGGAACACGTGCTGAAGGAATGCATGCAGTTGCATGGGTGACAAGTGTTAACCCAGGCGCATGCAAATAAAAGGGTTGAGATGAGCCGCGTTGGGGGTTCGACTTCCATTCCCGTCGACTGCTGCATGGGTTCCTCCTGCATTCCACCTGACCGTCTGAGCGTGAACCCATCTGACCTCGGCAAGAGACCTCATGCAATTCTGAAACCGTGGGAAAAGTCTGTGTTGATTTCTGGAAAGACGAGACATCCTCTATCTGAACAGATCGAGTCTGTGTGTGGAATCTCTGTCCCCAAGCCATGTCTGTGAGACAATATGCAACTGTTGAACCTGTTGGAAAGCTCGTGTCTGTTTTCCACGTTGGTTGTTGTGGCCACGCAGTGCTGGACTGTGTGGGGCTTGTTGGCCAATTGTACAACACTCTCTCTGGGTGAGAGAGGTGATTGAGGTTGGAAGAACAGGTTGTTGGCCTGCGAGCGATTCTCTCCAGGTGAGAGAGCGTGCAGAGGAAGGAGAGAACTCCTAGAAGGAACCTTGTAGCTGCCACAGAGCTCAGAGACTTCAGGTCCGATCTGTTGCTGTAACCCAAGGCAAGGGAGGTTAGCAGCCGAAGGACTGTCTAGGTGACATAGAAGGTGTATACTTCTGGGGTGGAACAGGCATGTGGGGAAGGAGAGTATGTGGGCAGTGAGCATGAGTGGTTCCTGGGAGAGAATTCCTTCCTTTTGACTGTGTGTTTTCCCTGTAACCTCAGCCTAGCCTAGGATTCCCTGCCTTGGGGGTGGAGCTTAGTCCCAGCTCGGGGGTGATCCACTGTTGAACTAACGAGCAGTGTGGTCTAAGGCTGGGAGGTTCGTGGAAGGGTTGCACTTGGTTGGTGGAACTTCCACTGTTTCAAAGATAAGTACCAGATGATGCTTTAATTACATTTATGTATCTCTGTGTATTATAATTATCATGTATTCTGTTGTTCATTTGGATTAATGTTAATTCCATGGATTATTTATGTTAGTAATAATTCTTATGCTTACTCTGAGCTTAAATGTTTAATTTGTTTTAAATGCATGTGGATTATATAATGCCTGTATGAGTTATGTGAAAAGTGGTGTTACAACTTGCTATTAAACCGAGTAAGCCTTGGTAACAAAAAAATGGTGTTATAGCTAGCGTTGCTACCACTAAGCTCCATCCTAGTGAACCAGATGAGCTAGAAGAAGGAGAACACATCTTCCATTCACAGATGTTGGTAAAAGGCACCCCGTTGCACTTCATCATTAATAGTGGTAGCCATACGAACCTCATCTTAGCAAAGGTCATCAAGAGGCTGGCCGTGCTGACAACACCACACCCACAACCCTACACCATTGGATGGCTCTGCCAAGGAAGCAATCTCCGCGTCAACCAACAGTGTCGACTGTTATACGACATCAAGCCCTTCAAAGACAAGGTATTGTGTGATGTTGCTCTTCTCAAAGTTTGTGATGTTCTTTTGGGCCAACCTTATTTATGGAAACATCATGCTGTATATGAGTCTAGGCCTCGTAGTGTTATTATTACCTTGAGAAGGAAATTGTACAGGATACCCGAGGCAGTCCCACATAGTGTTATTTCCTTGATCTCTGCTAAGCAATGTAGGAAGGTCATCTCTCAGACGAGGAAGTTTATCTTCTTCGTGATTTTCTCTCAGAATAACCAAAAGATCACAACAACATCTAGGGTCTCTGTGATCGACCTCTCCACATAGCATAAGCAAGTAGATAAGGTCATGGAAGAATACTCAGATATATTCTCCTCACCTACCGGGGTACCTCTGCACTGCCAGGTCAAGAACCCCATAGATCTGACCCCCTGTGCACCGCTTCCCAATGGGCCAGTCTATCGCCGCTCTCTGTTAGAGTATGAGGATATCAAGCGACAGATCCAAGAACTTCTCCACAAGGGGTACATCCATCCCATCTCATCACCTTGCGAGAGGCCAATCATGCTGGTACAAAAAAAAGATGGAACCTTGTGACTCTGCATTGATTACTGGGCTCTAAATAAAATCACAGTCAAAAACCGGTACTCGATTTCATGAATCAACGACCTCCTTGATCAACTCACGGGGGCCAAATACTTTAGTAAGATTGATCTAAAGTATGGCTACCACCAGGTCCCGATAGAAAAAACAGATATATGGAAAACTGCCTTCAAGTCAAAGGAAGGCCTTTTTGAATGGTTGGTCATGCCCTTTGGTTTGACAAATGCTCCAGCCACTTTCATGAGGATGATG
>SNQJ01S0002669.1:141222-163500 GCA_010110895.2 Picea sitchensis
CCAGCCACTTTCATGAGGATGATGGATGATATCCTGTGACCATTCACCAATACTTTTGTAGTGGTGTATCAAGATGACATTCTCATTTACAACAAGACTTGGGCCTAACACTTGCAGCATATTCAACAGGTTTTGCACACCCTGCGGTAGCACAAGCTATATGCCAACTTGGAAAAATGTTCCTTCGGCATGGACAGGGTCCATTACCCGGGCTACATAATTGATAAGCATGGTTTACATGTGGATCTAGCCAAGATCCAAGTCATCCGTGACTGGCCAACCCCAACCACACTCACTGAGATTCAAAGCTTCTTGGGCCTTGCCAATGTCTACCATAGGTTCGTGTTGGGATTCTCCCATATTGCATGGGACCTCAACCAAATAACCGAGGGTTTGTGTGGGGCTAGTCCCAACAAAAAGCGTTCGACGATTTGAAGCAGTGCTTGTGCTCAGCCCCAGTACTTTCACTACCAGACCTGCAACAACCCTTTGAGATCAAGACATATGCTTCAGACTATGCGGTGGGCGTCGTTCTCACTCAGCACGTCCACCCCGTGGCCTATCATAGTGATACACTATCAGATGTTGTTCGTAAGTACCCTACTTACAAAAAGGAAATGTACTCCATTGTGAAAGGCTACCGCCAGTGGAGACAATACATTCTTGGGAAGGAGACAGTCATCCACACTAATCATACGCCATTGTAGTTCATGCAGACACAAGGAAAATTGCAGAATGATCGCCATCAAAATTGGTCCACATACTTGTAGCAACTCCACCTCCACATCAAGTATAAAACAAGAATCACCAATTGTGTTGCTGATTGACTCAGCAGACCGCCAATCACCACACTCACCACAATGCTAGACTCCTGTGACCATGAGACCTCTGGATGGCCCCAACTCTATGAGACATACCTAGACTTCGCCACCACCTACCAAATGTTGGGTGCAAACGCAGTTGTCGATAATTTCCATCTTCAGGATGCGTTGTTGTGTCATCTGGGCCAAATTTGTGTTCCATCAAGCGAGCGAGTGAAGCTGATCTAGGAAGCCCACTACAGTCGGGTGACAGGACACTTCGGCATCGAAAAGACAGTGGCGATGTTATAGAAACATTTCTATTGGTCGAAACTTCGACAGGAGGTCAGCAAGTATATCAGGTCATGCATTGCTTGCGCTATTGCCAAACCGACCACTAAGAAACAGGGCATGTACACCCCTCTTCCTACTCCTGACAAGCCATGGGAATCCATCTCAATGGACTACATGTTGGGCCTCCTGTCCAGCAAGTAGGGAAATGATTGTGTTTTGTGGTTGTTGATCACTTTTCTAAGATGGCGATTCTGGTTGCCTGCAAGAACAACATCACAGTAGAGGCCAATACCAAGCCCTTCTTTGAACAAGTCTAGGTACATTTTGGAATCCCACAAACCATTGTCTCAGATCGGGATAGTCGATTTCTCAGCACATTTTGGTCAAGCCTCTGGTCACTGCTAGACACCAAGCTCACCAAATCCATGGCCTTCCACCCCTAGACAGATGGCCAAACCGAGGTCATAAATCAAATGATTGTGCATATCCTTCACATGTATAATTAAAAGCACCCTCGCACATGGGATGAAATCCTTCCCTATGTCCAACATAGCTACAAATGAGCCCTGCATACCTCAACTAGCCACAACCCCTTTCAGGTGGGGTTGGGATTCCAACCATTGGGTCTCATAGATGTTTCACTTCCCCTTGCGATCATCTCGATCGACTCATCTCCTGCTCCAACTGAAGCTGACAAAGCCACCCAGTTCATCGAGCAGATCTAGCACATCCTCCAATAGGTTCAGGTTATCCTACATAAGTCCAATGACAAGTACAAGAAGCACCATGATCAACATCAGGTACCACATAAGTTTTAGGTGGGCGACAAAGTTTGGTTGCACTTGCAAAAAGAAAACCTTACAAGAACCCATCAAAATCTTCTCCCACTCCGTTATGGGTTGTAAACCATCACCAAGGTTGTGGGGGATAATGATTTTGAGCTCAAAATTCCTCCTTTTCTTGCTTGCACCTAGTTTTCAACGTGGATCTCCTTTGTCCTTATTTCCCACCATTATTGGACACCTCAAACGTAGCAGAACAACTAACACCAACAAAGCTCAACCCCGATTGCATACAACAGGCATCCCGTGATCATATTGTGGACACACGGATCAAGGGAATTCGACAACAAAGGATCCATTTTTATCGAGTCGTCAAAGCAAGGCAAGTGGCTCACTCGGGGCCAAATTCAGCAGAAATTTCCTCATCTGATGGGGGAACTCAATGAAATGGAGACCATTGCTTCCTAAGGAGAGAGGATTGATCCAGGTGGATATCGGTGGCCACCCACCTTTTCCAACTGGTTCAAAACAGTTTTCTGGTAATTTTGGCAATTTACTATTTTTAGCAGTTTTAACTTTCGGGGCCATTTTGAGGGCCTAAATGAAGGTTTTTCTGGATCGAGCTTCTCAATTATAGTCAAAGGATTGATTTATCCCCCAAAATGAATCTCCTCGATGACAATTTTCCAACGGGCTATCATATGCCTAAATTGGAGATCGTATGCAAAAGTTACAACCCCGGGAAGTTGATGTACTAACTTACCCAAACAGAGCCCACATGACTTTTGGAGCTTCATCTCCTAGGGTTAGGTTTTTTAATTTGTAGGGTTTTTGGAATTCCTTTTTATTGTAAAAAGGCCTTCAGAGCCTTGTTGTAATCATCTTCTTGCAAATGAATGCAACCATCACATCTCTTCTCAGAGATAAGATGCCACCATTCCAACAAGCTTGTTTCTGCTGCATTATACAGTTACAACTTATTTCCTTACTGAATAGAAAACCAGTTTTACTGTATCTATGTTATTTTGTGTTAAGCACCTGTTAATAATATGTAGTCATTTTGTTATGCTCATAAAATATGGATCAGTGCGTGCGTGCGTGCGTGCGTGTGTGTGTGTGTGTGTGTATATATACGTTGGTGAGTTGTTGGCATCAAGTATTGGATTTAGTTTTGTGCGTGCATTCCATAGTTGGTGATTGCACGAGGTTTGTGATTCAATGGAAGAAAACATACATTTTATAGTATAACATGGAATTTTGTAAGTGTGAGAGCATGGTACACCAAAAGAAGTGTGCACACATCCCAAAGTCTTGCACACCCCAAATTAAGTGTGCAGTTTTGAGGCTACAAAACCTTTGTATATATGTTGTGTTTTAAGGTTGGTGAGCCTGGATGCAAAAGGCTAGTGTGCCTGTATTGTAAATGTAATCACCCTCAAGATTTTTAATATAATCACATCACTATGCACAAACTCAACTTAGATGAAAAGAGACGAGGGGATAAACTCCATGGAAAAGGAAAAAGGGGAAGCTTAAGTTAAGGGAATATTTTATTAATATTTTCAAAAGTTTAATTTATGGATATGTATTTATCCTAAGTTCTCGAGGGTAGGGAATGAGTCACTGGGTGCCTAAGGCTACTTTTGAAGGTGCCAAGTATTGAGTTGAAGGCATGCAATATTTATTAATGGATTTAGTGTAATTTAGGGGATTAACACTCATTCCTAGATCATTCAGACAAATTTTCCTCTGCGAAGGAATACATATTTTGTTGTAACTTATTTTCATTGCTTAACCCTATGCTTGGGAAGGCTTTTTTACTATCGAAGATGCGGGTTTTCAAGCCCGTGAACATTCTCTCCAGGTGAGATTTTGTTGGGAATTGTTCCCTGATGCATTGAGCATTAGATATAGGGATTTGAATGTAACATCCCCGCTATAATCCCCATTGTAATTAATGCTTATGTAGATATAATGTGTGGCGATGACCAAAGCAATGTAATATGTGAATTGTGTCTCTATGTTTTAATAATAAAATTTGATGAAGTTGTTAAGGGGACATGGACAAGAGATGGAGGCTGAATTAATCCACAAGAGGGGGGAGTGTCTAGGATAATGGCCAAAAGGGGTCCAAGGGGGAATTACCCATGTATATTAATTCAACCCATTTTCCTAAATTTGCAATTTGTATACGAGCCTTCCAATTTCTGATTGAGTATTCCCAAATACAATCATTGAATACATATAAGAGGGTGTGTTATCACATGAATTTGTTATCAAGGGTTGCATATAATTTCTTTTAATACCTCAGTTTGCACCCTTGCCCCATCTCTCTCATTTTTCCGTATTCCATTCCTAGAGTTTTCTCTCTTCTGACTAGTAAAGTCGGTTTCCCTTTTGGTTTAAGGACCTGGTTTCTCTTAGTGTCTTACTTGACTGAGTCTCGGCCTGAATTTTTCATGTTTCTCTCGAAGGATAAACACTTATCAGGATTCAGGTTCAAAGTATTGGTCACCTGGTTTTCATGAGTTCACAACAAGTCATCCAAGTCCTTTGTTGATACATGTGACAACCATGAGCACAAGGCACAACGGTCAAAGGCAGTTGATTTCGGGCTCAAAACACAGGAAAACAGGCGATGTCATGTTTCAATGGCAGAGATCCCAACACCGCTCAGATCAATTATCACACTTCATTTTGGAACCGCAACATTCTCGGGCGTTAAAATACTTGAGCGGGCCGAAATCTAAACCATGGTATTGTGGGAGAGCTACGTGGCGGAAGGTGGTGAGTTTCAGGCCCAAAAGCGGTGTGGGTCCAAACCGCTTTTGACAGCCCCGAAATCACGTGGTCATTTAGTGTCGAATCCAATAACAACATGTGGCCACCCCCTAATCGTCAAGCCTCGTCCCGATCTCGAGGTGAAATCAATTAATGAATAAGGATTGGTAGTTGAAACCTCATCTCACTCCATAAATAGAAGGCATGGAGGGTCTGGTTGTGGAGACATAAATGTCAACCCGAGGTACTACGATGGACGGTTTTTCCTGCAGGCCCATGCTAATCTGAGCTTGTGTCTAACAAAAAGATACACGCATAGTCTAACAAAAGGATGCACATATAGAAAATCCTTGGACATGATGGAAAGCTCGCGCTCCTAGCAGTTGTCCACTGTTTTGGGTATAAATACATCAAATGAAGAATATGTTAGGGTCGATGGTTGAGTAGAGCTCCCTATTTTGTAATAGTTTGATAGCAGAGTTGTTCTCTGGTTATGTATGATACCTGATACTTTCTTATTAATAGAAGTCAGTTTCTTTCACTATATTCTTTCCTATTGTGTTGAAACACTCGTGCATGGATGATCCATACAAGATGTTGTAGTTGTATAATAATGGACGTTTGATTATAATGTTGCTATGATCTGTTTCAATATTTTCTTTCACTTTCATGTTTCCTCTTATGCTGAAATGCTCGTGCATGCATGATCCAGATGAGGTGTTGTGGTTGTATTGTAATGGAGATTTGATTATAATGTTGTTGCGATATGTTTTGGTATCTTAAAATTAAGTTCAAGAGTGCTCTTGTGCCTGATTTCTTTTACACCAAGATGCTTGAAGGTTGGATGCTTATGGAAGACTTGTCCACTCTCCTCACTAAGTCTTCCTCCTTCTCACCTTTAACCTTAAACCACTGACTGGAGTTAATGACAACCTCATTTTCTTATGCATTGGTAGCCCAATTTTCTGTGTTAAAACATTCTTATGTTGAGCTTTGTCCATTTGATCTCCAATCATAAACCTTCCTCCACAAACCATTTTGACAACATGTAGAGGCCAAGACCACTCATTTGATACATTGTTCCACAAGTGAGCAAATTACGGACATCTTCATAGATGTGCTTGGAAAAGAAAAGTTTGAAAACTTCAGAAAGATGTTTGGACTCACAAACGCCGATTTGGATTAGGGGGGGTGTTAGATACCTAATCCTATGGATTATGGTGTATTGTAAATTAATTATTATTAATTTAAGAGAAATATAACAAGTAGTAGGTAAATATGAATAGTCATTAGACCTTTTGGCCAATAATCCTAGATTTCATGATCAAACAAAACACATCAACACTAAGTATCATTTGATTCAACAAAATGTACAAGCGAATACCATTCATTTTGATACATTGTTCTATACTTTTATGTCACTAACATTGATAAAAATAAAATTTATTTAAAGCCTTTCAACAATTAAATAAAAATAAAATTCATTTAAAACCTGTGAGCAATCAAATGTCTTGATTCAACTACTATTGCATTATTTGTAACGCCGTCCACTCAGTTGAAAGGATAGAAAATTTGGTAAAGAAGAATGCCCCCAATTTATCTTCATTATTGTTTTATTCTTTTTTATTTAAAGAAAAAACGACAGGAGGACACTGAGACAACAGTTAGGATGTCAGGTTGCTTATTATCATATTCCACTGTGTTTAAAACTTGCGCTGGAGCATACAGGAGTATGTATTTACTACTTATTCCATTTTTTCTATCCTTGAATCTACTTCTACGTGCAATCTTATCCAATCCCCTTTTCACTCTTGATCAATCCAGTCCCACAATAATTAATTAAAATGACAGTTTTCCCTCTGAACCCAACAATCTTTCTGCATCAGGATCCCTGACGACAAAACTCGGTACTCGCTTATAGCCCGAATCTCAGTAATACGGGGAATTTAATAACCAGCGTGTACAGCAAACTTTTGGGATGATGCTTCGTGAGTGGTTTAATTTGTGAGGAATCTTTTTCCTCGAGTTACTTTTCTTTTTTTTGGTTTTTGGGAGGTTAGTTTTTAAATTTTCAGCTAATTCAGAATTTTGATTGAGTTTTTGAATATCTGGGTTGGTTTAAGAGTGGCATAACCCCTGGGTAAAGTTATGAAATGCATGAACATTAAGCTATACAAAACTCAAACTACCTCTAAAAATTTGACTCGATTCAAATCCATTTTTTTATCTGAAAAACAAATCTCGGGAAGGAAGATTATTCCCGTTAGCTTACTCATGATGCTTCAAACAAAAAGACCACTGTAAACTGTAAACCTGGACAAAATCGACGGAGGCATGAACAGAAACCCTAATTTTAAGAAAATGTATCTGGATTGACAGTAACAGACGTACGACGACAATATATATGCATGCAGAAGATCGTGAAAGGTCGCCCCGAATTTAATATCAAATTTAAACGAAGATCGTGCCCAAAAGACACAAAAACGAATCGATTTACTGATTAGTCAACCCACGCCCAATTCTGACGCACGTCGAGCCGAGCTGGTAGTCCAGTCTTATGAGATCGTAGACTATGCGACGGTTTGGTTGGCAGTATTTCAAGCCAGCTAAGCAGAGCCAACTGTGCGATAGTTTGGTTGGCAGTATTGTCAAGCCAGATAAGCGACGCCAACTGCGCACTTCATTTGATGTTTTGTTGTATGGAAGATCTTATTAATTCCATAAATTCTTATATAAAGTGAGTTTTAAATATGTTTATATAAATTTGGATTTAAAATAAAATTCAATACAATTAATAAAAACTTATTAAAAAATATAAGTATATATCCGATGAATATGAAAGGATGTTCTTGTACTCTCTCAAAAATCCGATGACTCTTTGAACTTCATATGATTCTTTCATTCACGGGTGATGTAAATCACACATTCATTTCCAATATTTTGACTTTCAACAATGTTATAACAGTCATTGACTTTCCTCCCTGCCTTTTAATATTATAAAATTAAAAACAGTACTTCATATAAACCTTCTAAATAACTTTGTTTTTAATTATTTTTTATGCCTTTTAATTGTTTTTAATTCTTTCGAGGAGAACTGTGTAACTTTATGTTGGCTTTAGATCGTGTGGTTTGTCGAGAACCATTTTTGCAAAAACATATAAAAATATAGCGTATAGAAATTTATTAAAATGGAATTCATTTTAAATTACATTATTTTTATTAAAATACAAATATATTTTTATATTATAATTGAAATATATAAATATATAATGTATTATTAGCTAACACACTCAGCTCGTATGCTCCTGTGTGTATGTAAACATTAGATTTATCAATAGGGTCTAATTCCAGNCATTATTTTTATTAAAATACAAATATATTTTTATATTATAATTGAAATATATAAATATATAATGTATTATTAGCTAACACACTCAGCTCGTATGCTCCTGTGTGTATGTAAACATTAGATTTATCAATAGGGTCTAATTCCAGCGGTTATTTACACACTATATCTATTATTGTAAAGAAAAATCAAGGAAGTATGATAAGTAAAATCAAGGAAGTATGATAAGTAGAGAGGTTGGTTTTTTCAATGGGGATGATATGTCTTTGCCCTAGCTGTGATGGAACCCCTTTGAGGTTGTGGGGTTGAAGCTTTCAAGGCATGAGTGGAACTAAGCTAATAATGATGGTTTGGAATGAATTAATCAAACTTACAATATTAGAGCCAAGTTAGTCAAAGGAGATCCCTATAAAGGTGTTGGAGTAGATGGGTGTAAATATCCCTAGGGGTTTGAGAGAGTTGGATGGAGTTTATTTGTTAATTTAAGTGTGTACTTGTAAATTAAGGTTTTCAAAGATAAAAGAGATTGGAAGAGTTAAAGAGTTGGAGAGGCTTTATTAACATGAACTAAAAGGCATAAATAAGAAAGGGAGCGACCTCAAGGCATAAGAGAATATTAGATTAGCAGTTGGGGTGAATCATATGGAACTATCAATTACATGTCATGGACTTGGCATAATGGTTTAGATGCCTGAATAAACTCTTCATTGCATAACTTGTGGATCAACAATCACAAAGCCCCAAGAAACTAGTGTTGTTCTTAGTGTGAAGAGATTAGGGAGGATTCAAGGGTCTGACGGAAATTTGACTTCACATATAGCAAGTCCAAAATGGTTTTGGGTGCCTATAAACCCAATTTAAGGCATCCCAAATTTCCGTGGATCCATCCAAAGGATTTTCACCTCCATAGGTAAGAATGAAGATAGGGAATGCCTCAAATGTGCACATTAAGGGGACAAAATGAGTAAAAAAGGAAACCAAATGCTAGGCACTAAGGGGGGAATAGGAGTTTGAGGAACTCAACTACACACTAGATATCTCAATGAGTTTGTGTGCCTATGATAAGATGAGAGAGAATCTAAGGTGAACCATCACATTAACATAGTAGTTGAGAGGTATCAAAACATCATTGGATGGGTTATGCATAAATATGAAACAAGAGTAGACCACATGTTGGCTCGTTTACACGAATCCCTCCTAACACTAGGGAGCTGATGACCCAAGGTTCATCCATATTTGACCAACAAAACCCCAAGGTGTTGGAATATTGAGTGAGACCAAGGAAGGTCTCACTCGAGACGACACGAGAATTACAGAGACCATCTAGTCTTGTGTCGGATATGAAGGGATTGAGCATCCAAGGAAGCCACTCGAGATCACATTCATACATTCATTCATAAAATCATACATTTACAAATTCATTTCTTCTCCATTACCAGACTAGCTTCATAACCCATTGACACAATTGTCTATTATACCTAAAATTGTTGCAAAACCTCATAACATGACTCGTGAAAAACTCATATTGCTTCCTCTCTTCTCTTTAGACTACATACACTCTCTCTCTTTCGTTGATTCTCCCTTTTATTCTTCGACGCTCTGTCTCTTTCTTCTCTACTCCACTCACTCTAGTGATCACCAGTTTTGTATGCTTCTATTGTCCACATGCAACCCACATAACCTCCTTAGAACATGGAAGTCCTAAAAAAATTTCCATCTCATCCATCACCTATCCCATGATCTCTCATGTTGTTTGGGTTCATTATCTGGGAATATTCCCAAAGACATTTTTTTGAATCGACATGCTTGTGGTATCGTTCTGACATTTAGTGTGCAATATAGAAATTTGATTGGTGCACATGCATTATTCCATCTTTTGCATAGCTATTGATGTGTGTGTGCAAATCTTATGTGTGTGCACTGCTTATCTATGTGCATGCGCAACCTACCCCAAAAATTTGGGTGCCAATAGGCCCCCAACACTATTACTTGGATCATCCTTGAGTCAATGGAATTATTCAGTGTGTGACAAAGGCAACATATGGGTTTGTCTTAATGAGTTCTTGGAGGAACTCTTCTAATTGGCTATCAATTCATCTAATGTAGCATGCAACTACTGAGTGAGTTGGACCACCTGATATATGTCGACAGTTGTGACCTATGGAGCCTGAAGATCAATATGCTCCATTTTCTTGAGCATAGGGGTGGTCATGACATGCATTGCTAATTTTTTTTTTAATTATGTCGATCATGTACTTTCCTATCTACTTCCTACGTTAAACTGTGCCTAGGATATGCTAAATCCTACCCTGATTGATTCCTTCAAGTTCATTCGACCCTTGTGGTCCATAATACACCTTCAAGCATCTTCCATTGATAAGTCCCCCGAGTGGCTAACCCTGCAGTGTGGCCAACTTTGCTTCTCCAGTCTCACTGATGTAGACCAGGAGAAATGGGCCCAAATAGTGCATACGTAACTTTCCAGGGTGTTTGAATAATTTTCTATCATATTATAACACCAAATAACTCGACTGCAAATTTTGTGGCAGATGTTGTGTCCATGCTATGCTTTTTTTCTCTACTTCTCGACCACTCGGTTGAATCCCTCCAGGAGACAATCTTCTTCCAACTCCATGAGCTCATCTAACCATTGCTGAAGTAACTATTCATTGAACATGTAGGTGGTCATGGAAATGCACAAACTCAGAACAATGAACTCTAGTGTCATGACTACCTCCGTTCCATAGACTAGCCTAAAGGGGGTGTGCTTAGTAAACCTCTTACAGGTTGTTTGATATGCCCATAGTACTATTGGAATTTGTTGATCTCAATCATCACAATGCACATTACAAACTTTGGTTAGGGCATGTTCTAAAATATTATTGAATTCTTCAACTGTGTCATTAGCTTGTGGATGATAGGGGGTGCTCTTTTGGTGATGGATCATGAACTCTTGAATGATCTTGTGGATAATATTGTTTAGAAAGTGTGCTCCTTGATTTCTCATCAACACCTTTGGACACCCAAACATGGTAATAACATTATCAAATATGAAGCGCACAACCATTTATGTAGTACAATCCTTAATAGACGTCGCTTTCGACCATTGAGTAAAATACTCCGTGGGTATGACAATGTAGTGCAAACCTGTCCAATGCATCATAGGACTAATTGGCCCCATGAATTCGATGGCCCACTTTTCAAATGAATCTAATTATGTAATGGGAAATAAAGGTAATTCATCTAATTGGCAGGGCTTCCCGATGCACTGGAAGATGTCACACCGTTTATGATATTCCTTAGTGTATGCAAACAAAAATGGCCACCATAATCCCATGCATAATAAATTATGTAC
Source organism: Picea sitchensis (assembly GCA_010110895.2). Lineage (NCBI taxonomy): Eukaryota > Viridiplantae > Streptophyta > Pinopsida > Pinales > Pinaceae > Picea > Picea sitchensis. The sequence goes on from SNQJ01S0002669.1 coordinate 152,581, forward strand.
CGTAAATGTTTTGATGTTGTGTCCTTTTTCAATTCCCTCATGAGATCTTACAAAATCAGGTCTCGTTCATGATCTAAGACACACCTGCACAAAATATCATAGGCCTTGAGCTTGTATAATTGTCCAACAATTAATTGATAGTCGAAACTATGGGTCACCAGTTAGGTGTATACTTGGCCAGTGCTTGTCATCTCGTGAGAAATTTGGAGATCTTGGCCAATTTATATGGGAATGCCTCTACTCATAAGAGTTGGGCATCTGGGAGTTCATCGTCTAAGATACAACCTACTTCCTCAGACAAAATCCTAGATAGGTGCTCTAGTCGTACATTATATTTATCCAACTTGAAAAAAAAAATCGAATTCAAACTCTTGGAAGAAAAAAATCCATTGACATATTCTCCCCCCCAACACTAGCTTGTTAACTAAGTATTTGAGCATCGAATGATCGATAAAGAACTTGAAGGGGGTGCCCAACAAATAGTTATGAAACTCATGCAATGCAAAGACCATAGCCACACCCTCATGCTCTGTTGTTGTGTAATTCTTCTCAAAATTAGAGAGCTTGCAATTGGAAAAGTAATCTAGATGATCGGTATTCATATAGCCAAGCTGTACGAGGAATGCTCCTAGTACAATGGAGGAGGAATCAACATAAACGTGGAAAATATTATACCAATTGGGAAAGACCAAGATCGATGCAGTGACCAACTTCTCCTTCAGTGTATCCAATGCTTCCTGAAATTCCTATGTCTAGACTTACTTTGCATATTTGTGTAATAATTTATCAATTGGCACATCAATCTTCGCATAACTTTGGATAAACCACATGTAATATCATGTGTGACCTAAGGTTTCAAGTATCTCCCTAAAATAGGTGGGGGACAACATATCCAATACCCCAAAAATTTGGCCTGATCCACCAACAATCCTTCCTTTCATACCACATGCCCGAGAAGTGTCCCAAATAGTGTACAAAAGATGCACTTCTTCAAATTTAAGTAAATCATGAGCTAGTGACATTTGTCCTATAATACCCCTAGGTATAATCCCAAATGTAAATGTAAGTTTAAATGTGTGTGTGTGTGTGTGTGTGTGTGTGTGTGCGCGCGCGCACTGGTGAGTTGTTGGTATCAAGTCTTGGATTTAGTTTTGTGTGTCCATTCTATAGTTGGTGATTGTGTGAGGTTTGTGCTTCAATGGAAGAACACACACATAAGCTAGTGAGTTGTTGGTATCAAGTCTTGGATTTAGTTTTGTGTGTGCATTCCATAGTTGGTGATTGCGCGATGTTTGTGCTTCAATAGAAGAACACACACATTTTATATTATAACATGGAATTTTGTAAGTGTGAGAGCATGGTACACCAAAAGAAGTGTGCACACATCCCAGATTCTTGCACACACAAAGTTAAGTGTGCAGTTTTGAGGCTACAAAACCTTTATATGTATGTTGTTTTTTATGGTTGGTGAGCCTGGATGCAAACGAGTAGGGCGCCTGTATTGTAAATGTAATCACCCTCAAGATTGTTAATATAATCACATCACTATGCACAGACTCAACTTAGATGAAAAGAGACGAGGGCATAAGCTCCACGGAAAAGGAAAAAGGGGAAGCTTAAGTCAAGGGAATATTTTATTAATATTTTTTTAAGTTTGATTTAAGGATATGTATTTATCCTAAGTTCTCAATGGTAGGGAATGAGTCACCAGGTGGCTAAGGCTACCTCTGAAGGTAACAAGTGTTGAGTTGAAGGCATGCAATATGTATTGTTGGCTTTAGTGTAATTTAGGGGGTTAACACTCATTCCTAGATCATTCAGATGAATTTTCCTCTGCGAAGGAATACATATTTTGTTGTAACTTAATGGCATTGGTTAACCCTATGCTTGGGAAGGCTTGTTTACTATTGAAGAGGCAATTTTTCAAGCCCGTGATCATTCTCTCCAGGTGAGATTTTGTTGGGAATTTTTCCCTAGTGCATTTGGCATTAGATATAGGGATCTAAGTGTAACATCTCCACTATAATCCCCATTTTAATTAATTCTTATGTAGATATAATGTGTGGCAATGACCAAAGCAATGTAATTTGTGAATTGTATCTCTATGTTTTAATAATAAATTTTGATGCAGTTTTTAAGGGGACATGGACAAGAGATGGGGGTTGAATTAATCCACAAGAGGGGGGAGTGTCTAGGATAATGGCCAAGAGGGTTCCAATGGGGAATTACCCATGCATATTAATTCAACCCATTTCCCTAAATTTGCAATTTGTACACGAACCTTCCAATTTCTGATTGAGTGTTCCCAAAGCCAATCATTGAATAAATATAAGAGGGTGTGTTATCACATGAAGTTGTTGTCAAGGGTCACATATAATCGCTTTTAATACCTCAGTTTGCACCCTTGCCCCATCTCTCTCGTTTTTCCGTATGCCATTCCTAGATTTTTCTCTCTTATGATTGGTAAAGTCAGTTTCCCTTTTGGTTTAAGGATCTGGTTTCTCTTGGTATATTACTTGACTGAGTATTGACCTAAAGTTTCATGTTTCTCTCGAAGGATAAACACTTATTAGGATTTAGGTTCAAAGTATTGGTCACCTAGTTTGCCTGAGCTCACAACATGTCATCCAATTTCTTTGCTGATAGATGTGACAACCATGAGCACAAGGCGCAACGGTCAAAAGCTGTCGATTTTGAGCTCGAAACACAACAAAACAGGCAGTGTCATGTTTCAATGGTGGAGATCCCAGGACTTCTCAGATCAACGACCACACTTCATTTTGGAGCCACAACATGCTCCAGTGGTAAAATACTCGAGCGGGACAAAATCTAAACCATGGTATTGCGAGAGAGCTATGTGGCAGAAGGTGGTGAGTTTCAGGCCCAAAAATGGTGTGGGTCCAAACCTCTTTCGACGGCCCCGAAATCACTTGCTCATTTAGTTCTGAATCCAATAAAAACACGTGGCCGCCCCCTAATCATCAAGCCTCATTCCGATCCTGAGGTGAAATCAGTTAATGAACAAGGATTAGTAGTTGAAACCTCAGCCCACTCCATAGATAGAAGGCATGGAGGGTCTGGCTGTGGAGACAGAGATGTTAGCAAGAGGTACTATGATGGATGATTTTTTCTGCAGGACCATGTTGATCTGAGCTTCCGTCTAATAAAAAGATACATTCATAGTTTGACAGAAGAATGCACATACAGAAAAGCCTTAGACATGATGGCCATCTCACGCTCCTAGCGTTTGTCCATTGTTTTGGGTATAAGTACATTAGTTGAAGAATATGTTAGGGTCGATGGTTGATCAGAGCTCCCTATTTTGTAATAGTTTAATAGAAGATTTGTTCTTTGGTTATGTATGATACTTGATACTTTCTCATTAATAGAAGTCAGTTTCTTTCACTATATTGTTTCCTAATGTGATGAAACACTCGTGCATGGATGATCCAGACAAGATGTTGTATTTGTAGAATAATGGAGGTTTGATTATAATGTTTCTATGATCTATTTCAGTATTTTATTTCACTGCCACATTTCATCTTATGCTGAAATGCTCATGCATGCATGATCCATATGAGGTGTTGTGGTTGTATTGCAATGGAGGTTTGATTATAATGTTTTTGTGATATGTTTTGGTATCTTAAACTTAAGTTCAAGATTTCTCTTGTGCCTGCTTTCTTCTACACCAAGATGATTGAAGGTTGGATGCTTATGGAATACTTGTCCACTCTCCTCACTAACTATTCCTCCTTCTCACATTTAACCTTAAAACACTGACTGAAGTTAATGAGAACCTCATTTGCTTATGCATTGCCAACCCAATTTTCTGTGTTAAAAAATTCTTATGTTGAGCTTTGTCCATTTGATCTCCAATCATAAACCTTCCTCCACAAACCATTTTGATGGGTACTGGGCTTATTCTCCTACAATCTGAGGGTGAATCTCAGTGCTAACATTCTTGGCGTCGTTGCTGGGGAACGAATTGAAGACATTTCCCTAGGATTGAACGATAAAGAAATATTGATTCTCAAGGTGCATAAAAAATTAGTACCTTGAAGATTGTAGCTTGCACATGGCGACACCACCATTTGAGTTGTCTCTCCCAAAGGAAACCACACGAGGTATACTCTATTAGCACTCTGTAAATTTTTCCAAATGCTAGACAAATGACAGAGGTAATTATTTCAACCAACTTTGGAGATGGGTACTAGCCTACTAAGATCAGAGAGGGCTCTCTCGTGTCACTTGATATTTCTTTGGCAATCAATGGCTAGATTTGGTTTTGTTTTGTTTTGTTTTTTATAAATTTGCTGGTAAGGAAGGGGAGGGACAGTTAGGGCTATGGAGTCGAAATTATGAAATTGAATGAAAAAAATGACTGGACGGTATAACTCTCCAGAGGATAAAGGCTAAATGAGGCAATGAATCCGAGTTATAAATTGTATTTATGAAGGGTGTAAGAAGAAGGAGAAAACAAGTAACTGCATCAGAGAATTACTGAGATGAATTCTGAATTTGTTAGGAAGAACATTAAACAGTTTAAATTGCTTAAGCCGAGAGCATCACACAATGAATTATGATATTTTAACTATCCAATTAAAGGAAACCACACGAGGTATACTCTATTAGCACTCTGTAAATTTTTCCGAATTCTAGACAAATGACAGAGGTAATTATTTCAACCAACTTTGGAGATGGGTACTAGCCTACTAAGCTCATAGAGGGCTCTCTCGTGTCACTTGATATTTCTTTGGCAATCAATGGCTAGATTTGGTTTTGTTTTATAAATTTGCTAGTAAGGAAGGGGAGGGACACTTAGGACTATGGAGTCGAAATTATGAAAGTGAATGAAAAAAATGACTGGACGGTATAACTCTCCAGAGGATAAAGGCTAAATGAGGTGATGAATCTGAGTTATAAATTGTATTTATGAAATGTGTAAGAAGAAGGAGAAAACAAGTAACTGCATCAGAGAATTACTGAGATGAATTCTGAATTTGTTAGGAAGAACATTACACAGTTTAAATTGCTTAAGCCGAGAGCATCACACAATGAATTATGAGATTTTAACTATCCAATTTAAACAGAAGAAAGTGAAAATGGAATTTAAGAACACAAGAAATACATACCATGAGAGAAGACAAAACTCATATCACCACCATTAGAATCTTTTCATAGAGACTTCAAAAGCTTCTGCATATGTATTCAATTCAGCTCCAGAAAATTACAATTTAGTTCATAACAACTAAGGAGGTTCCCTTGCACTTTTTCCAACTTCTAATACATTTGGAACCCCTAATACTTATACAATTCGATTTCCTTCGGTGTGCAACAGATTACAATAACTAAAATAAAATGTTTCATCTTCTAAAACTGAGTACAATGATTACAAATCACAGTTTTGGTATGAGAACTGACTATAGTGATTAACATAAAAAAAATTCATGATCCAACTGTCGATTCCTCTGACACTTCAACTCCTTCCTCTTCCACATTCTCTTTGAAATGTCACTAGTACTCTTTCAAATCTAATTTCATTTATCCATATTCTTCTTAAATATTTGGGAATAATATATTTGAATAAAAATAATTCCCAAATATTTTTTTATCGTGTAGAATTAAATTTCCATATTTTAATTCATGCCCGTGGTTTTGAAAAACCATTTATTTATTGCTTCCGGTGGTTTTGAAAACCATGTCTTATTTTTCCCAATTTACCATTTCACCGTTGAAACCATTTACCGTGTCTTGTTTTTTCCAATTTACCATTTCACTGTGAAAACCATTTACTCGTTTGTTTCCCATGGTTTTGAAAACCATGTCTTGGTTACCATCTTTGGTAAAATACTTTTAATATTCTTCTTTTACTTCTATAAAAACTTTGGATAAACAATTATCCAAATCTTCCTTTCACGTGCATATTCCCATTCAATTGTTTTCCATGGAAATAAACATTAATATCTTTAATTTTTACCTCTATGAAAAATTTCCACCGTGAGGAAGAATCATATTTGTTGGAAATTCCATGATTAGTGTTGAAACACACATAAATATGGCACACATAAACCATATAATAAATGGTTGCATTTATTATTTCAGTCTTGGGAGGAGCGGTTTTAACCCACACCACTTTTACCCCCGAAATGCATCACGTAAGAATTCACCCACACCACTGGTTAAATTTATGCCTGCTTTCCATAATTAACCTTTGTTTAATTTCAAGCCCCAAAATGTATATGCACCCTCCATCCACCCTTTGTCTTTTAAATGTTAAAAATTGAGATTCGTGCCCATGATTTGACACGAGGTCATGAATTAAATATAAATATAAATGTTTTAATATAAAAATATTTATATTAATAATAATAAATCCTTTTTCCATTTTCTAAGGACTTTGGGAGTATGAGGCTTATCACATGACTTTGTGGATAGGATAAGGGTGCTTAAGCTTAATAAAAGGAATATTTTTAATTTTCAACGAGAATATGATAATAAGGGTAAAAATGAATGAAGTGATGGAACCAAGGGATTTAGATGAGCATTAAGGCTAGATATAGGTCTGGGATATTTGCCAATTTTGACTCATGGAGAACATGACTATTTTGGATGATTGGTCGAGTGAAGGATTTAAGTGATGGGAGCTCGACAGAGCTAGTGAAATTTTTTTAAAATCCGAGTGGAAAGATAGCACAAGGACAAGATGCTTAAGAAAAATTAATGCAAATTAACATGTCATAACATTGGCTCCAATGGGGATTCTATCCTACCAGTGAGGTAGCAAAGAACTTGTAGACCTGGTGCCTGATTCATTGGGATGCTCCCAAAACATGTGTGTGTACCCTGCTCTAACCTATCACCAGTGTCTGTTGAAAACCAAATTCTGCACACTGCTCTCAATTAGAGACTGAACATTCAATACATCGCTAAAATCTAACTATGCACACTACTGAAAATCCAAACTGAAAAATGTTTGACCAACAATCTTATTCGCACCTACCTACCCTAACTACTGAAATGAACTGCCAATCAACTAAAATCATAATGCCAATGCAACCATGCAAGCATTTGGCTTCCCAATTTTCCTTTGCTCACATTTTTCTTAAGTAGGCAGACAAATGTAAAAGATTGCAGCTGAAAAAAAAAATTGAATCCAAAATATGATCTTATGGATGAAACAAATTCCTCCTTCATTGATGGCTATAATAGGATGGACACAAGATATTGAAAAGCATGAAAAATCATTTCTTCTTGATGAACAAAAAAAAGAAGACAAGTCTCATTCAAAAGTGTTTGTTGCTCTTGCTCTATTTCTTCGGTTCTGATAACATTTTCAAATGAAATGGCAACAATAGGTTTATCTACTTTTCCATGCATCTCAACAAAAAAATTCATACATTCTTGAACATATTCAAATATGACAACTATATTATGTGCATCAAGGATATCCTCTTGTTCGTCAAACAATTATGATTTGGTTTCATTAACCTTTGGGAATTTTGCTTGAGGACTATCATTTTGATTTTCAAACGGATGAAGGGGAATAAGTTCCTATTCATAATATTCTTGCAAATGTGAAAATCTAACAGCATGAACTATTTCATAGTCTAGAGTTCCCATGGATGCATTTTCAAAAATATGATTTTCAAAGGAATCAAATGAAATAACTACCTCTTCATTATATCTTGTATTTCAGATTGAAAAGTGGCATACACTATTTTGTTTCTTTCCTAAAACTTTATGTCATTTGTTTGTTCACTTCTTGATGTCTCCATAGATGCAGTTTTAGAACCCTCATCCATGTCTAAGAAAATCATAATTTGAACAACCACATCATTCATAGGGGAAGAAAGACAACTTTGAAACACTTTGTCTTGCTGGAAATCTGTCTGAATATCTTCATCAAGTTCGGCAGAAGGAAAGTGACTTTTAGCAACAATTTCTTGACCAGTTTCATCTTCAGCCAAAGGAGGGGCTACTATTTGTTGTTATGAAGAATATTCATAAAGGTATTCTATGATTTCATCATTCATACACTCTTCATCACCAAAAATATTTTCAAGGTACTTAATGAAATGTTCACAAAATTCACAATAATCTTCAAACATCAAGAATGAAGGATTGGAATCTCCATAATGCTTAAATAATGTTATATGGAAATCCTTAAGAGAGTATACGCTGCCTTTTTTAAAACCTTCATACCATAATCTTGCTTTCCCCTCTAGAGTAGCCATAAACATTTTCATCAAACAATCCTCATGAAATTTAACCCCCATCTTACATATGTGCATGTGAAATCTAATCGAGTGCAAGGAAACATCATTTCCTTTCCCATATTTGAATTTAGGAAAATATTTTTCCCAATCTATGTGAGGAATATGCTTTGGAAAGCCAGGAATATGAGATCAATTCATTGGAGCACACCTTGCATATTTGTAATCCATCTTGAAGCAATGGAGCCATCAATAAAATATTTAGGCTACTAAGTCTTTGGACATTGGAGTCGCCATGAAAATTTTGAATTCTAGATTCTTAAAAATGGAGTCGCCAGGTGAATGATGTACAACCTTCTATGTCTGAATACTTTTCACCATTAGTACTTAGATCTAAACCTTGTTGTTTCTCCCAGGTAAGATTTCACCTTCGCTCCTCGACAACGGCGCTATGACGTTAACACTCTATAAAAAAATGACATAGATAATTGTTTCAACCAACTTTGAAGATGGGTACTAGCCTGCTCATCTCAGAGAGGGATCTCTCGTGTCACTTGATATTTCTTTTGCAATCAATGGATAGATTCTTTTTTTTTGCTGGGGGAGGTTTATAAATTTCCTGGCAAGGAAGAGGAGGGACACTTAGGGCTATGGGGTCAAAATTTTGAAAGTGAATGAAAACAATGATTGGCTGGTAGAACTCTCCAGAGGATAAAGGATAAATGAGGTGATGAATATGAGTTATAAATTGTATTTATACGGGGTGTAAGAAGAAGGAGAAAACAAGTAACTGCATCAGAGAATTACTAAAATGAATTCTGAATTTGTTAGGAAGAAGATTACACAGTTTAAATTTCTTAAGCCGAGAGCATCACAAGATGAATTTTGAGATTTTAACTATCCAATTTAAACATAAGAAAGTGCAAATGTAATTTATTAACATAGGAAATGCATACAATGAGAGAAGACAAAACTCATATCACCACCATTAGAATCTTTTTATAGAGACTTCAAAAGCTTCTGCATATGAATTCAATTCAGCTCCAGAAAATTACGATTTAGTTCAAAACAACTAAGGAGGTGCCCTTGCACTTCTGCCAACTTCTAATACATTTGGAACCCCTAATACTTATACAATTCGAGTTCCTTCGGTGTGCAACTGATTACAATAACTGAAATGAAACGTTTCATCTTCTAAAACTTAGTACAATGATTACAAATGACAGTTTTGGTATGAGAACTGACTATAATGATTAACAGAAAAATTGTTTCATGATCCAACTATCGATTCCTCTAAAACTTCATCTCCTTCCTTTGCTACATTCTCTTTGAAATTTCACTAGTACTCTTTCAAATCTAATTTCATTTATCCATATTCTCCTTAAATATTTGGGAATAATATATTTAAATAAAAATAATTCCCAAATATTTTTTTTTATTCTCTAGAATTAAATTTCCATATTTTAATTCATGCCCCTAGTTTTGAAAAACCATTTATTGTTTTCTTCCCGTGGTTTGAAAACCATGTCTTGTTTTGCCCAATTTACCATTTCACTATGAAAACCATTTATTGTGTCTTGTTTTTTCCAATTTACCATTTCACTGTGATAACCATTTACTGGTTTGTTTCCCATGGTTTTGAAAACCATGTCTTGGTTACCATCTTTGGTAAAATACTTTTAATCTTCTTCTTTTAATTCTATAAAAACTTTGGATAAACACCCCCGGATGGGGTGATATTGCGGCACACCTGGCGCAACATGGAGGTAAGGCACGACCAGCGAGGCATGGAGCCATGTGACAGGCTCGTGCCATCACCCGCCACCCCAACTCAACATTAAATTCCATTACTATGTCATAGGCGACATTTAATCTATTCTCTCCCCCCCTCGAGCTTCATATCATGGCCGCGATCCATTTTCTCGTTGTCTGTCTCTGCACAGGTATCATTTGGCTCTCCCCTCTATAGCCTCTGTTGAAACTTACTGGCATTGGCATGCACACCACCGCCCTGGTTTAGCTTCAGACTTCCGTCCATCCCCTGGTGCACCTAGCGCCCATCTCCGGTCACTCAACTAGAATTATGTCGCGCCCTCGAGGGTGCCCGCGTAGAGGTTCCCCATGGAAACCTCGCCGGCCCTCTGTTTCACCCCCTGCATCGCCTTCCTCCCACTCCTCTCCTTCTATCCACCCTGAGCTAATTCCTCCTGCGCCACCTGATATCGTTGTATCGAATTTTGATAGCCTCGCTATCGTCCCTAGGCTGTTGTCTTGTTCCTCTTGCCTTCCTCTGAATCCTCTAGGGTTCGGGCCTCCTCCTCCACTGCATCAGAAATCTGCTGGGACAACTGGGGGAGAACCTCCTCTGTGCGAGAATCAGCCACCGAACTCTTTCCTTGACAATCAGCGCCGAGATAGCCTGGGAATCTTGTACAGCTTGGTCTTTGAACTCCGCCAGGGGGTGGAGGATCTTCAATTCCGTCTGCTGGCTATGGACGAGAAGGTGTTAAAATTCATGAGAGCAGAGGCACACAGTATTCACACACAATTACCTTATCATATTTCACACATACATACGTACATATATAGTTGAACTCAGATTCAACTTACCCCAAACATAGCTATGGAGGTTGAGAGAATATCTCAACAACTCCTACAAATATTCAACCAACTCCAAACCAATCCCTAAATTAATCATTAATTCTAA